>PVKS010028331.1:0-26547 GCA_004027875.1 Aplodontia rufa | reverse complement strand
CTTTTTTTTTTTTTTTGAACAACCTTACAAGATTTTAACAAAATAATATAAAATGTGTATATATTCTGGATACTGCAATTATCCCCAGGAGTGCCCCCCCATTACCTTCCCTTATCCCTCCCTTCCCCTTCCCACTATAACTCTAAAAAAAGTATTTGATTGTAAAGCATTACATCTATATCCATGAGCTATCTCTCTTTTAAGAGGAACTTTCCCTACCTTATTTAATTCATTCAGCTTAACTCTCAGGCTCCAGTCAGTGTTTTCTACTGAAGGGAAATCTGTGCAGTCCACTCAGTGGTGTGGGCGTATCTGATCATTTTTGCATTTTCCATTCTGTTGTTATTTCTTGGCAACAGATTATGGACTATACTATAAAATGTCAACAGTCGCTTATGGACATGTTGAAGTGCTTTTATCAACTGTGCTGCTGCCTCTGTTTTCACTGTTAGTTTTCATTCCTGGAAGAAACTATTAGGAATTTAATGTGTTTGTCACACCCTGTGTGCTTTGAAATTTTTAACCAAAATTTTCTACAAGAGCTTAATATGCTTTAGCTGATACAAACACATCAGACATGAATCTTCATAATTTTTTCGGGATAAAATGAGCATGCTTTGATAATGATTATAATAAATTTTTATCTTGGTAAGACCTACGGAAACTTTATTAATTCTTGGGAGTGTTTTCATAATGGATAATACATTAATAAAACCAAAAGGCATGAAATGGTTCAAATATTATGGTTTCAATTTTTTGTTGAAATTCTATGTCACGAAGGTTAACCAAGGCATGTTTTTGAAAATATTCTGATAATATAAAAAAAATTATGTAAAAGTATTTAGAATGTCTTGTCACTTTGTATGTTTATTAGCTCCTTTACATCAAGATAACACTGATAGAATACTAATTTGGGTTATTAAAGACAAAAGGAGATTGACTATAAAATGTTATGGGAGGGCTGCAGCAGTGGCTCAGCGGTTATGACGCTTGCCTGGCATGAGTGAGTATGTGAGTTCAAACCCCAGCACCATGCACACAATGAAGTCTTAGAGCAACAAAAGCCACGTGAAAAATTGAATAAAATTGATTCTGTCTTTCTCTCTCTCTCACTGTCCCTCTCTTTTTAAAAAATGTTATGTGATATAATCATTTTAATAAAACCAAAATGTTTCTTACAGTTACCCAATCTAATTATATTATTTAACCTAAAATAGTATCTAGAATTGGGATAACATTTTTATTTAAAGACTAATGTTAAAGACATTTCTATTTATTATATATAATCTCATAAAATACATCAGAATTATCATCACAATTGAAAGGAGGAATTGAGTTACAGAAGTAAATAAATGCCTTTTACTTATTTCCTTTAAAATAATCATAGTATTATGAGTAATGGAAATAGAGGAGAGGATAATTTTTAGACAATTTTAGAAAAAAATTTAAGAGTTCATTCTTCAGATACTAATCAAGTTGTTCTTGATGATCCTGGGCATTCTGTTTTTTGTTTTGTTTTATCTATAACACTTTATTTTAATTACATTTATTCTCAGAACATTGAATTGTATCATTTTCCTTTTAGGATAGATATGAATTATTTTTATTTAGATCTCAAAGTTTTTCAATAACCAGAAAATGAATTTTGACAGACTCCCTATATATTTATTTTCACTTTATTCTTCTTTAATATCATCTTATAAATTTGCCAATCTTTCAAATATTCTGTACCAATGCAGTATTTAATGCTGTTTTACCTTTATTTGAGTTAGAAAACAGGATACAACCGGTTTTTAAAGTTGCTGGACTAGGGGTCAAAAGCATTATATTGTAGTGTGTATCCCTATATACAATCTGCTGGAAGTAAAGTCATTTTTCTGCAAAACTCACTAATAATCAAATTAGTTCAGAGTAGAGCAATGATTAAATGTCAGTTTTTACCTGCTTATCTGAATGTCAACAATTAAATATCTCAAAGATGTTGAAAATGAAGGGCAGACACTTTCATTTATTCTGAGACCCAACTATCTGACCTGATAACAATACCTCTAAGATTTTTTCTTGAATAATATTTATGGAATCTCAAAAAGAGTTAAGGAAGCTCAATAACTGAATCTCAGATGGAGCCAATTATTGTATATTTATAGTATCTTTTTTTTTTGGTAATAGTAGAACAAAACAAAAACAAAAGAAAAACTAAATAAAAAACAAAATCCTGCGATGAACAAAAGAAGAAAAACATGTGCATAAGGATGGGGGATTAGATATAAAACTAAGTTTCATAAATATAATTCAATAATGAAACATCAGTCAAGCAGTTAATATATGTATGGCTTGATTCTATTTCTTTTTTTTTATATTAAATTTTTTTTATTTTATTTTTGAGCAACCTTACAAGATTTTAACAAAATAATATAAAATGTGTATATTTTTAAAATTAAAATATATACATTACAAAAATAAACTATGGGAGCTTTTATACAGAACACTTATTTTGTTTTGGATGTAGGATTATAGGATACAGTCAGTTTTGAAGTTATATAAAATTATTCAATGTGGATTTTGGTTTTTTACATATATTACTTTCATAAAAACTCATAATAAAGTACCATAGACTGGCTGGAGTAAGCAACAGATATTTACTTTCTTGATTCTGGAGATTAGAAGTTTGATATCAAGGCATTGCCAGAAATGATTTCTCCCTGGACTTCTCTCGCTGGCTGTAGATGGCCATTTTCTCCCTCCCTTTCTCATGTGGTCTTTCCTCTGTGTGTGCCTCTTGTCCTAGTTTTCTCTTGCAAGTAGAACAGTTGTGTTGAACTTAGGACTCCCATCGCTGACTTTGCTTTATTTATTTAAGGATTCTTTCTCCAAATACAGTCCTACTCTAAGGTCCTGGGAGGTAGGACTTCAATGTGTGAATATCAGAGGGGCACAAATGAACCCATAAGTATGTACAACATTTTAGTAATAATAACTTTTGAAAAATGAAAATAAAAATGCATCATTGTGGCCCAGAATGCCTTGCTTCCTGTCATTAAAGAGTCTATCCTTACTGGGACATGTAAAAATCAGAAACCACAAGTATAAATCCAGGCACGGGTTCTCAAAAAGGTAGCCAGACTTTAGAATGGCTGAGCAAAACCCCTTATTGGGATTGGTGACTCTCTGGCCCAATTCACTTATGCGTGAGCAGGGGAAATGACAAGCGGGCAAGGGAAGTGACATGCAGTAGAAAATGGTGCTGGATCTCTGCTGGGCAGCTTGTTTTATAGGTTAGGAAAATGGGAGAAGTTGATGGGATTGGCCTTTCAAAGATTGGCTGGTGGATCTGTCAATGCATTGGAGCTTGTCTGCCAGCATCTTGATTGGTTGTTCTTTTTGCAGGCAAACTGCCCTGTGCCCTGCTCCTTAACCAGCTCCATCACCTCCTGGGCTATCTGAAGCCATGCCCCCAGCCAGCTGCCATGACCATTCACCCATGTGGCCTGGCTGAAGCCCTGCCTCCAGCCAGCCTAACAGGATGCTCCAGTCTTCAGCCATAAACTACTTTATCCAGATTTCCTGATACTGGGGAGTGATTGGTGCAACTCTGCACCATCAATAGTACATCAAATTGTTGGGAAGGACTTGTGTGAGAGCCAGACACACAGTACCTGGATCCACTGTGGTGGCTTCTTCTGCTCTTGTATTTCCCTTCCTATTTATTTCTAATAATGTTAGGATAACAGGCCAACACAATTGGAAATAGGTCCCCTGGTGATATTATGGAACCGATATTCCTTTTGTGTACAAATCATAGACTTCCTCTGTGTAGAGAAAAACATAATGCATGTAGGTCGTTATTAAGATTTTGTGTTATATGAGCAGAAATGAATTATTTTCAATGCAGAGAATTTAAGAAAAAAGACATCTGAGGTGGTTAAGACTTTCTTAATAATCAGTTGTTTCCTAGTATCTGAATTGACCTCCTAGATGACATTAAAATCAAGATCTGTAATAGAAATTCAGATATAATTAACATCCTCTGGCCTTTGAGAACCTTTACATGACCTATTTCTGTGTATTTTCATGGACTGATTTTCCATAATTGATTTCTGGGAATGAAATTATATCATACATTAACTTAATAGGAAAAATGGCTCTCCAGAACCGTTTAAACAATCTAAGCTTACTATCTTTGCCTGATAAGTATGAATGACACCGCAATGCTTTATAATTCCCACTATCTGAATAATTCAACACCAGTGAATTAACCACATTCAATTCTTGTCTCATATGAAAAGAGACCACCACAAATAATGCTGCTAAAGATTGTGCGTTGGAACCTTTGGTCAGTAATTTTAGGGACTTGCCCAATAGGGTCCTTTCAATATGTACTTTTAGCATGACTTTACTTTTTTTTTTTTTTTTGGAAAATTATAGAGTGATATATATGCACCACTATTCCTCAATTGATTCACGTACTTAAAATTGGTAGAAAGCATCTGAGAGCATAATTAGTAATGGAGCACATGTCTAGTATGTGCGAGGCCCTGAGTTCAATCCTCAGCATACACAATAGCAATAAACAAATGAATAATATATAAATGAAATGCAGGGCTGGGGCTATATCTCAGTGGTACATTTGCCTAGCATGTTATAGGCCCTGCATTTGATCCCCAGAACCACAAATAAATGAACCAAAAATCAAAATGTAGAAAAAGACAATCGATATAAAAGTAAAATATAAATTAAAATAAGATGTTGCTGCATGTATCAGTACACAGCGCATGCTAGACCTAGTTACCTGGTGAATATCATATGCAAGAGTTTTAATAGGTTCTTTGGAATTTGTAATTAAAGAGTAGTAAAATTATGCTATACTACTGATATGGGACAAATGAGGCTCAGACTCCTGAGAAGTGTTCAGGAAAACAGATTTGATAAATGCTGCAGCATTTAGGTGGTAGAAAATGTTGCCCTTCCAGTGGTATGGAATAGAAAATGCAGCAATTCACACCTTCAGGAGGTTGTAATTGATTACATATGGACAGTACAAAGATAAGAGCACATACATCTGCAAGGCAGATTCAGTAGTTCCTCAAGGAAGGGTGAGAAAGCAAAGTGTTCAAAGGGTCCCCTCAAAGGCTCCCACTCTGCCTCAGAAACTCAAACAAAAGAGATTCCTTGGCTATTTAATAAGGTGAAGCCTAAAATGTGGAGTGGAGTATCTCAGAAGAAGAATCCTGTAAGGGAGGGAGGTTTTCTACTATATTTACAGAGTTCCTCCTCATTATATATTTTCAGAGAAATCTTCTACCACGGTTCATTTTCAACTTGTATGTGGTAGTGTGTTCAGTCTTTCATGCATCAAGTGAAAATACTTTCTCAAGCTCTACCAGCAAGTACATAGATGAAATAAACTTATCTGTTAGTGGGGATATGAGCCTCCTTTTTCCCTCTACCTCCAATTCTCTTTCTTAAAAGAAATAAGCCAGAATCCAAGAAAAAGCACAATCCTGTGGAGGATAAGATACACTGTAAAATTAGAAGATAGCAATATTTTCTTGAGTTATAACAGAAAATTTTAAAACGCTCCTAGATCAGCATGTATTGCAGGTATTCTTTCAGGGGATAATGCACACATTTATGTAGTCAATGTGTAAAGCCCATTCTACAGACCATATGAATTTTAATTTTAATACTTCTCTTCCTTTTTTCCTTTCTCTTTCTCTCTCTCTCACCAACACACACACACACACACACACACACACACACACACACACACACAAATCCATCTCAAATTTCCTGGTCTTCAAAACAACCAAATATCTTAATAACCTCAAGAAAAATGAAAATCAAATCTACCCACATACAAAAGTAATTTGTCCAGATGCTTTTCCTGATTAATTACTTGAGTCTCCATCCTACAACAGCCAGCACCAGCATATTCAGGAAAGTGCCCTCTGCTCCCTGTATATTAGGAAAGCAAGACCAGGCTGAAGGCATGGAGGAGAGGAATGCAACCCAGCCTCACCCAGTGGATTGTATTGCTCGCTCTTGAGGCCAAAGTCTTGCTTTCCTTGCTATGGTCTGCATAGGCATCCCACAGGAGTTGCTTGAGAATAAATGATTGGACAAGATTTGGTTATTCTGGGTTGACTGACCAAAATGTAATTGCTAAATTTTGTGTAATGGGTGTTCATATTTGCAACCTGTTCTGTCATTCACATTAGAACACATGCCTGTCTGATCTTAAATTCATGTATTCTTCATCCTCAGAGTTACACACCACTTTTCAACTCCATTCTTTATCTTCTAGCAATGTCTGTATGAAGTTTCCATATTTTTACCGTAGTCGAAACTCTTGAATATAGACCCAATTGCAAATACTTATAGTTTAGAAAACTCTCTGTATCTCTGTATTTGAAAGAGGGGAATAAAAAGATTTTATCAAATTTTAAAATAAGATCATAGTCCTCTAACATATTTTAAAAACGATTTTTGTCCATATTATGTAAAAATTATAGTAATGATGTAATAGCAATATAATTTACCAATAATCATTACCGTTAATTGAATTAGTATTCTCAAGCACATTTAATTTTTTTCTTTGTAGAGAGGGAGGGACAGTAAGAGAGAGAGAAAGAGAAAATTACTTTTTATTCAGTTTTTCATGTGGCCTTCATTGCTCTGACACTCTGTTTTGTATGTGGTGCTAGGGTACAAATCCGGGTCCTTACACATACTAGGTAACTGGTGCCCTAACTGCTGAGCCACTGCCCCAGAACCACATTTAATTCTTACAAAAAGCCAAGAGAAAGGGTTAATGAAATAGGGAGAAAATTGAAGCTGAGCCAGATTAAGAAATTTTCTTAAAATATTAACATTGAATATAGATTGTGCCATGAGTGTTTCTGTATCTTCCTGAGTTCAGTTCCCATATTCCTAACATAATAAATTATTTTGGTTGTATTGGGAAAAAGACTTGTAGCGTAGAAAATGTACTCTCTTTCAAAGCAGGAACAAGGAACCAGATAATCACACACCTAAATCACACCAAGGAAAATATTTCTAATTGAACTTATTAGAAAATGGAAGATAGTTTCCTCTTAGTTTAAGAAAAAATTTTTTTGCAGCTCCCTTAATATTACAGCAAATAAGTTATAAGATAAAAACATTAGTGTGATTCCAGGATAAACTCTTTATAATGAAGGTATAAGAGAGTCTTTTAAAATAATGTGTTGATGCATATATTAAAATTTAAACCCTGAATGTCTTGTATCCAAAGATTCATGTAAGGAAGGTCTGCATTATTAACCAGGGTTACCACATTGTCCTGAATAGAGATCAGTGGACCAAAAGTCAGGAGCATAGGAATCTATGTCAGAGGATGCTGCATGCTATGTGATATTGAGACAGTTTTAGGAGAGATAGTAAAATGGCTATGTAGTCAGGACAGGACACGGGGCCGGCCTAAGAGCTCGCTGGTAGAGAGTGATTGACAGGGCATCCTCAGGGCCTTCATATGCAAATGACCATGGGGCTCACCTGTGGGAGCAACTCCTTTGTCCCTGATGCAGGAAAACTAAGAAATGGGGGTGGACACAGATGGGAACTTGGAAAGATTTGCTTCCTGTTTTGCATAGATTTTAACCAATGACTTTGGTACTAAGTTTCAATGCCTGCTTTACATAGATTTCAACCAATGATGTAGATACATTTCTCAATGCCTGTTTTGCATGAATGTTAATTATGCTTATACTCCAAATCTATACAACCCCTGGCCTAACCTCCATTGGATAGTATTCTGCTTCCAGTTCCCCCTCTGCCTTGCAGAGTCTCTGCTCTTCTTCCTAAATAAATCCTACTCCTTTTGCTCCCCGTTCTGTAGTTGTCCATGGATTTTATTCTTCAAATTCATGAGACAAGGACCCATAAGATTGGTGCTGAATTCCTGGGATGAATTTGCACCACACCAAGAGCTGCAACACCCAGCTTTTAGCTGGAGAGCTGCTGATACTTTCGCCTGCAGAAACCTGCAGCCAGCCCAAATTCACAGTTTTAACTGGGAATGGCTGCAAACACTAGAAGTGTGCTATTTTGGCTGCTGGAATCTGTAGTCGGCCCAGACTCCATTCACCAGCAGGAGCAGAGAATCCGGCCTCATCTCAAATACCCCGCATCAATATTGCGTATGTCAACACAACTCTTTAAGCCTCATCAACTTCAAATATGAAAGATAATAAGATTGCTTTTGTCTCTTTTTTCTCCAATATGAAGTATTTTGACTTAATTTTGTGCTCCTTGTTGCTAAAGTCTGATTGCCACAGGAAAGCAGGGAGCTAAAACTCCGAACCTTGGATCTTGTGTTCTGACGAAAGAAAATTTAAAGTCAGACAGGAAAAGTCATGCAAGAGAATTTTATTTTAAATGAAAGAGAGGTGAAAGTAAAGTAAAAGCAGAGTAAGATTCAAGCAGAGAGCACTCTCAGGAGAGAGAGTTGGCCATCTCTGAGCAGAGAACGACAAAGGAGACAATGCTGTCTCCAAATTTATTACTGTTCCTTGGTGGATTTGAAAATTGGGGTTCTCCTAAAGCAGCCTTCACCTATCAGGTGTTCAACTCCTCATTCACTTTAGGCAGTGGAGTTCTTTTTTTCTTAGTTGGTCCTCTCTGGAACTGTCCTGATGGTCATCCTATTTAGTGGGGGCTTCATTTACAGATCAATGTAGGCATTGGGGTTAGTAGTGGTCAAAAGTTACCTCAGTGCACCTGCTTTATTAAAGAATACCCCCTTCTGAGCTAGTAGGAGACAATTGGTGCCAGTATCTTTTAGGTTCATCTCAACGTGTATGGGCCTGTGAGGAGATGTCCCATAGATCTTTTGTTCCTGAGGCATTCTCCCTCCCCATTATCTCTTTTGCCTTTGTTTACCCTCAACATTTGTGTACTAATGTTTTTCCATAGCTTATCTGCCTTGGCAGTAGCTTAAAGCAAACTTTAAGACTAAACCTGTGGCCTTGTCAAGCATTTCACTGCTCATTGCTAGCTACTGCCTAACATGTTAAAATCCATTGTCAAGGCATTAGCTGACTTTTATTTGTGCCCTGTACGTATCTGAATTACCATTTAACACTGCAGCAGCATTGCAAAGAATTTAATTTTTGCTGCTGCCTGTGCTCCACAGAAGCCTACAGTAAATGTGTATCATTTTCTTTTACAATTATCTTAATTTCCTTATCAACTCTAAAAGTATGAATACAGAGGTATTTCACACACAGTCAAATAAATGCCTGACAGAGCATTAAATATTGGTTGCCCTTCATATTTTTTCATCATCAAGGATCAGCTTATTGCCTAGTATACTAATCATACAATTAGCAGTTTTAAGATGATTTCCTGGATGAATGATGAAATACACCATATTAGCTATTGTAAAAAATAATAAAAAAAAAAAAAAGGAATAATGATACTGGAGTAAATTCAGGCGAAGATGTTTATTGGAGTTGTGGCTCTTGGGCCAATTTCACCTGCACCGCCATAATGAGGGCGGGCATGGGAAGTGGCAGCCGGCCAGAATGGCAGGCAGGGAAAATGGTGTTGGACCTTCCCCAGGCAGCTGGTTTTGCTGGCTAACTGGAAGTTCATGATGGGATTGGTCCTTCAGAGATTGGCTGGTGGGTCCATCAATCCATTAGAGCTTGTCCACCAGCATCCTGATTGGCTGTCCTTTTTTGAGGGCAAGCTGCCCTTTGCCCTGCCCCTTAGCCAGCAGGCATGGCCTGTGTCTTGCTGAAGCCACGCCCCCAGCCAGGGGCCAAGATGCTGTGACAAGAGGGCTAGCTGAAGCCATGCCCCCACACGACCCCAGCCAGCCTAACAGCTATATGCTTGCAATAAAAATAAATAAATAAAACTAAAAAAGCAGTCCCTTAAACCTGTATAAAATGTCACCTCTAAGTTTTGTAACTTTAACTTAAATTACCATTCCTTCAAAGGAGAAATGAAATGATATACATTTTATGTTAGAGGATCTAAATTTGGAAATAGTTCATCAATTATAGAAAACAACAATTCAAAACAGAGAATTATGAACATATTTTTAGAGAGCAGAAAGCATTTTAGGGATCTCAAGAAATAGCTCAATGCAAGTGACAATGCTTTAGATGTTGAGGATTATTTAAGTAGACCACAGTAGGCTCTGGAAACCTGACTTCATGTTTTCATGTAGAAAACATTGTTCTGTGACTGATAAACTAGCTTGCTAACTGTTTTAAAAATATGTATATGCATAAATGCATTGTCTTTTTTGGGGGAGGAAGTGGGTACTGGGGATTTAACCAAGGGGCAATTTACCCCTGAGCTAAATCCCTGGTTTTTTTTTTTTTTTTTTTTTTGAGACACAGTCTCACTAAGGTGATAAGGGTCTTACTAAATTGCTGAGGATGGCCTTGAGGGGGAGTGGCTGTTGCATCTCCTGTCTGAGCCTCCTGGGCCTCTGGGATTACAGGTCTGCACCAACACTTCTACCAAATATATAGTATCTTAAATGCTTCTATATGCTTTCCTGTTTAGGCCAGTACTACTTATTTGTTACTGATTTTTCACATAACTGTGTTAGAAGTGTAGAATATGCCCTATGGAATATCCTGGGAAAATGATGAGAGAGGATGCAAGCGGCCGCTCAGGCAAGCCTCTGCGAGAGAGTGGGGGGGAGTACAGAGCAGCAGCGACTTGGCTGAACCGCTGCTGAAAGAAAGTGCAGAGCAGTTTAACCATGTCGTAGCCATCACAGGCTCCATTTTTAAATAGTATTTGGAGTAGGCCTAAATTCCAGTTTACTAAGAACAAAGAACAATGAACAATGCTTCATACCACCAGATGAAATGGTAGCAACAGCCAATCAGGAACTGACAAGCCAATACCTAACATTCCAGGAACATACCAAACTTTATATGGTAGAAGTCCAAGACAGAGGGTACAGTGGCTAACAGAAATATATCATATACTTTAGGAGATCAACCAATAGTGTATTCTGCTGTGTTTGAATTTCCTGCTTCACTGTGAAACCCTGTAAAAATCCTGCTTGGGGATGGAGCAGTAGCTCAGCGGTTACGGCACTTGTCTCGCATGCTCAAGGACGCGAGTTCAAACCCCAGCACCAGGTACACAACGAAGTGTTGGAGCAATGAAAGTCACATGAAAAACTAAATAAAAATTGATTTTAAAAAATCCCGCTCTATTACGGCTTGAGGCTCTCTCCCTAGATCCGCTGCATTGGTGAGGGAGGGAGCCCAGGCTCGAACTTCCAATAAAATGACCCTCATGTGTTTGCATCGGATTTGGCTCCTTGGTGGCCTTTGGAGACTTGAGATCTGGGCAAAACAATTATTGTTCAGTGAATGAATTAAGCAGATATTGGTTTTTAATATGAGGAAGTAGAAGAAAGACAAATTGACAAAATCTATTAACCAGTTGACAAACAAGATTGTGCTTGTTGTTTATGTATGCAAATATGTTTTGTGATATTTAATGACTAGTCATTATCCACTGATCTTAGGGAACAAAAAGAAGGAAATGAGAAATTTCCCTACTTAGAAATTGTTCATTAAGAACCTCTCATTAAATCTTGGGCAGACAATAATTTGATTAAAGAATCAACAACATAATTATTAAGAATTGAAGCAGTTAATAAAGGTAACTCCATTTTGGCATGATCCTGCAAAGCCTACAAATATTCTGTTCTATTCTATCCCTTAAAATACTGAGCTGTAATTTAGTATATCCATTATTGGTAATATCAGCCTTATAAAGAGCAGTATTGCCTAGCTAGGATGGTAAATAGTGAAAGGAGAACATGAAATGACTTGGAGAAATTGAGTTAATCATTTGAAGTGGGAGTCAGGCAAGCCCTGGTCAAGGGCAATTGGATTATAAAAAGAAACACAATCATCAAGATAAATGAAGCGTCTTTCATGAGAAAATCTAAGAGACTAGAGACGTGGGGCAGCTAATTTATCATTTATATCAAACACAAGGAAGAGGAAAATTAGTAGACAAAAAGGATATTGAAATATTCATGGCCAAATTTTCAGTGAATGATTATTATGCTACTCATTTTAGATAAGAGTTTATTTTACATATGGGAAATTAGGTAGTTTACATTTAAATTCATACAACTAGGTGTAAATACTCCTAGGGTTATTTATCTTTCTGCTTTATGTTTTAAGTATTTTGTATAATTTTATATATTTTAATAACATTTTATCACCTATAACGTCTATTATTAACCATCATTGCAGTGCTAATACTTTCAAGAGAATTTCTTTCCTGAATCTGTTATATTTTTATTTTATAATAATATCATTTTAGTTTATGTCTACTTGAATATCTGCATTGATATAAATATTTAGATGAGATGTTCTTTAATTAGATTAATTTTTCTTCCCAGGAGAATGACTGAGGATGATTTTATTGCTATTATTTAAAGGGAAATCCTACTGGAATTTGGAGAGTAGAAATCAAGAATTCTACTAAATATTCTACAATGCTCATATAGAACAGCCCTCTGCAATAATTAATTATTCAGCACTAAATGCCCTTGAACTAGCATTGAGAAACCTGAGTTAGATATATCTTTAAATTTCCCATTAGTTTTCCAAAACTTTTCCTCAAGTCAAAGAGAATAGTTTCATTGAAGTATCATAATTAATGTACAATTAAGTCACATCGTACGTGTGTTTCAAAATTAAGTATTCTTTAACGTAATGAATTGCCTTGGTCTTAATGAAAAGCATAGTTCTCATACTATGAACTTTAGCAACGATTAATTTTCTTGGTCTTAATGAAAAGTTTAGTTCTCATACTGTGAACTTTAGTAAAGAATATCAAGAAGGAAAAATGTAAGTAGCATGGATGCTTGCCAACTATTTAGGGTATAATAGTTTTGAATTTTGAGGTCCATTTTCAAACAACTCACTTAAAAATCCAACATCCCTCAACAAACCATTAAAAACCCTAAAATGGCCATGTTTATTATAATGCCAATTGACAGGTTTGAGTAAAAAGTATAATGTAGTTACTACAAAAGTTTTTGATAAATCAGCATATCAAAAATACATGCACTCATAGTTTTTGCAACACCATAATAGTCAAAATCTGGAATCAACAAGTGTCCATTAGTAGATGAATGGATAAAGAAAATGCAACATAGATACATATACATGCATATACATACTGAATTATATGTTTATAAATGTATGCACACATATGTAATATAATTTTATTTAGCCATAAAAAACAATGGAATATTTTCATTTTTTGCATAAATGGGGACATATGTGAAAGCCACTAACATTTTTGTCATAGAAGAAGAGAATTAAATAGTGATTATTAGAGACCAGGAAGTCTAAGGAAACAGGTGAGAGGGAAGTTTGATAATAGGTACCCAAATATAGTTAGAAAAATATGTCCTTGTATTCTACAGCTCAGTAGGGTGACTATAGTTTACAACATCCTACTATATGTTTTATGAAGAACTAGAAGAAAACAGTTTAAAAGCTTCAAACACCAAGTTTTATGAAGAACTAGAAGAAAACAGTTTAAAAGCTTCAAACACCAAGAAATAATAAATATTTAAGGAGCTGGAAATACTAATTATCCTGATTTGATCATTACACATTTAAACAGGTATCAAATTATCACACTGTACCTCATAAATATGTACCATTATTATGTGTTAATTAAAAATAAAATTTTTAAGAAGATAATTTTCCTGTCTGGAATAAATTGAGTATCCTAATTTCTTATATCCTAGTCTTTATGCTGAAAACAATACTTACACTTTTAAAATCCAACATCCCTAAACAAGCCTTAAAAAGCCCTAAAATTACATTTTCCCTGATACAAATATAATTCAATTTTATATATGTATATACATTACGTATCACCATTTGTATTACACAGTATTCCATGCAGAACAGTAGAGTGGGCAAGGTTTGGCCTTTTAGTGATTACTACCTTGGAACATAGACTTAAAGTATCAGGTAATAGCTAAAATATCCAATATATAGTCTCCTGTGGAGTGGAAGAGAAAAAAAAAAGAAAAAGAAAAGAAAAGAGAAGGAAATCCAGCAACAGGAATCTGGCACAAACTCAACTCAGCCAAAAAACCTAGGTATCCAGAGGCCTTAACTGTTCTGGATCATATTTAAGGTGACTTCCGGAATTCACTTTGCTCTGAATCCTGGTTTTTATGTCTGTTCAGGGAAGGTGTAGCTGAGATATGAATCATGCAGTCTTCTTCAGGAGGACCCCCTCTGTTAAAGGGCTTTTCTGTTTGGTCTGAACTCCATTAAGTACCTGAAGGTTAAGCCATTGTCATATGTCAATATCAGTGGTCTGAAAAGGGCATAATAAAATCTAGATCACCCATGTAAAGTAGCTTTTCTTATGTGTGAGACACATAGTCCTGACCCTCACTCCAGCTCCTTTCTTTACCTACAAAACTTCACTATTTCAAAAGCCTTAGAGGAGAAGTGTGGTGGGCTGGGGTTATTTTCTCAATGGAACTCAGATACAATGTGTTAAAATGACTTTTACTAGTTATAAAAGATGTAAGATCTTAATGCATCTATCTACTTACTGACTACCTACCTACATACCTACATAACTACCTACCTACTTACCAATGTACCTGTCTGCTTATCTAGCTGATGTATCTACACAAATGAACTATATATATAACGGGCAGAAAATAAAATTGAAAGCTAAAATCTTTGTCCACATTTTTTAGGAGAGAGAGGGACAGAGAGAGAGAGAGAGAGAGAGAGGTGGGGGGAAGGGAGAGAGAATCTATTTTATTTAGTTTTTAATGTGGCTTTCATTGCTTTGATATTTCATTGAATACATGAGCTACAGTTTGAACCCACATCCTCACACATATGGCAGCAAGCACTGTAACCACTGAACCAACGCTCCAGCCCCCTTTATGCACTTTTAGAAGTAAAGTTAGGCAAACCAAAGACACTACACATTTTCTTCCCCAAGGTACAACATACAGAAGTTTGATCTCTTTAATAAGAAAAATTTCCTGAAATTTTTAATAGTAAGTGTCATACAATGATTATCAGGACCAGGGATGCACAAAGAATATAAATGACAATTATTCAGTTGTAGAGGATTTTGAGAACTTAGAATGTAAAGGAATAGAAGAATTACCTCAAGGCAAGAGAAAGATCATTCTCGATTCTGTATGGTTTAATCTTTAGGGCTGTTGCCTTCAGAATGGCTCCTCCTAAGGAGCACAGCATCTTCTCTCAACATGAATATGTTTCAGCTTCTGTTTTCTGGCTGACTCTGTTGCTTTAAGCAATATCAGGAATAGTTTTAAATGATGCATTGTAAAAATGTACTTCTTGAACCACAGTAGAATGGAGAAAGAATGGGTCCTTATGAAGAGTGTTTACCATTATTGTCCATATTACTTCAAAGAATAGATGATAATTGATTTAAGTCAATTGTTAAAATTCCAGAAGACTACTGGCAAAGGTTGATTGTTCTTATTCCTTCTTTCAAAGAAGAATGCAGATTCTAGCATGATTATCAATTCTGATATAAGTAGGGTCATTAATAAATTTGTATTTTGACATATTTGAATTATCTAGGTACCTTAGTTTCATAATCCAAGTCCCAATCCTTATACTAGGCACTGATCTAAGTAGATTTGAAACATTTAATTAAAACTCTCAGATCCTTTTTAGCGTTTTATTTTGATAATTCAGTGTGATTTCATTATCAGGTTATTATAAAGCTGGAATTTGTTAAGAAATATATTCTATTGAAATACTTAAGACTACCACCCCAAACATATATTATCAAATGTTTGATGTTTGCTTTTGTGGATAACATCAATACAAAATAGGGAATTAGAAACCTATTTTTAAGCAACAAAAAAATTTTATAAGTATATATAGAAAGGGCAATTCAAGTGGCAATAATTTAAACACTGAGTATTATTTGATAGACAATATTGTTTTCTTGTTTCCTGATTCATTGGCCTTTATTTTCCTACCACTTCAGACATGCAAGTTAGTTACAGAATTTGCACAAATGTTCTTTCCTTTCTCCCTGTGATCTTCAAATAGATGTCTCCTGTTAGGTAGAACCTGACTTAAGCAATGCTATCTTGAAACATTTTCTCTGTATTAGAATGAGTCGCTTCATGTCATGTCCCTAAACCCCAGGACAATACTCTATAATCATGCGAGGGAAACCTAAACCCTCCCGTTATCAAAAGAAAGGACTCTTCCCTGACAACACAATGGCACAGGCCTAATCCCTTCCTCCCCAACTCTCCCTATAAATACCCTAGGCTGTTATTGGAAGGTGGATCCCAACCTCCACTGGGCCTTCCCTCTGCAGGTTTATCCCCAATAAACCTGGTAACTGTGAGTTACTCTTTTTCCTATTTCCTTACATTTTGGTGTCAAAACATGGGACCAGTGTTCCAACAGTCCCAAAGGTGGCCCCTTTGGACTTTTCCTTGTCCTCAACCTGGTCTCTCTTTCTGTCTCTCTCTTTCTATCACTTCTCTCTCCAGGCAGCTCCAGTAAGGACCATTCACATTGCTGGACATCATATCCACCCCCAGCCATCGCTTATTGGTTGAATGACCACTCTGACTCTCCTGGATTCAATGCAATCACTGTCATGGTTTCTCTCTCCAGAGAAGCTGTTCTCCTGAGGATACTGTTCCTCTCCAGAACTCCTAGTGCTCATGCCAGCTTTGTGCATTTTGAGTTCATGTCCTCTCAGAGTTGAAGAATGAAACTGAGGGACACTGAGGCAAGTGAAGCAAAGTTTATTTAAGAAAGGATAGAAAGAAAAGACTTCTCCATGAGAAGGCAGTCTCGGAGCCCAGGACTCAAAGAGGGGATGTGATTTGTCCTTTTCAAGATTTTTTTCCCTTAATTAACCATTGCCTTCCCACCCCATGCCTAGGACCATGAGTGCAAAATTCTGATCTGATCGAGCCTTTGGTCCTGGGCCATGAGCATCTTTATCAGCAGAGAGGAAGTTACTGTCTGGACTACCATTGTTAGTGAAGGGGATGTGAAGTTTATATGCACCTCTGCTTACTTAGGGCCATGGATGCTCTTTGCCCTCTCAGAAAAGTGAGTATTAGCTAATTTCCTCCTTATTGACCCACATCATTCTGCCTAGCTTTCTCCGCCTCAGTGCTAGGTGAGAGAAAACCCCAACCAACTTGCATTCTTTGTGGATGCTCAAGATTGCATTGTTTCATTGATGGTTCCAGGACCAACTCCAGAGGAACCAAACTCTTGTGGGGACATCCGTTGATTTTGGTCTCTCTCCACCAGAGTCCATTTCATCCAACATGGGCCAACCTTCGTTAAACCTTCCACTAGACATTCTCTTGTCGTACCTTTCCAACCAGACCCTGGGTCTCTAACACCACCAGAGCTTCTACTAGATACGCCCTTAATGTGTCTTCCCATCCAGACCCTGGTTATCTTCTGTAATACTGCTTGGCCCCAAAATAAATTAGACAATATCAGTCAATGGCCTGAAAATGGCACATTTGACTCCCAAATTCTCAGGGATAATGAAAACTTTCTCCACAGCAATGGTGAATGGACTGAGGTCCCTTACATTCAGGCCGTCTAATTCCTCTGCTCCAGACCAAAACTGCTCAGCTTTTCACATTCTCTTCCTCATTGAAACACTCCATCCAAATATCCAAACCTCCCCTCCCTCTGTTCCCTCAGACTTTTAGTTTGACCTGGCTGATGAACCTCTTCCTCAGCCTCACAACCAATCTCCTCCTTATGCCAATCCTCACTCACCCTCACCCACTCCCTCCCCACACCATACCCACTCCCAGGGGCTTCTCTCAAGGAAACCATCTGCTCCCTCTAAGGTCCTTCCCTTCCATGAGACAGCAGGAGCACAAAATATTATATGTGCCCATGTCCCATTTTCCCTGAGCAACTTCTTGCAGATAGAAAAATGTTTTGGCTGAACTCAGCCTCTCTACTTCCTGATGTGATGTCCTTGATGCTGGCTTGGTGGAAGGTGGGTTCGTGTCCCCCAGAGACAAAGAATGAAACTGAGGGACACCCAGGCAAGCATAGTAGACAGAATTTATTTTAAGAAAATAATAGAAAGCAAAGCATAGGGAAAACAGCAGACTCCCCCACAGTGGAGAAGGGGACAGAGTCGAAGAAGCAGTTAGGTTTGCCGTTTTTATAGGATGTTCACCCTTCAGTTGGTCATCCTCTCCCTTCCCCCAGACCTAAAACATAGGTGTGAGAAATTCTGGAGAGATCCAGCCTTGGGTTTGTGCCTCAGACATCAGTAGAAAGAATGTGGCACCTTGCTTAGCAGAAGGGAGTGTCTGCATCTGGACCTACTTTGCCAGACCCTCCTTACCAGCATTGGGGGATGTCAAATTGATCTTAAAAGAAAAACAAGCTGTTTGCACTTGATTGACTTGAACATTCTAATTACTCTGACTGCCTAACCTTTCCTCCTGTCTCATTGATGCTGGTTTTATGGATATTGGGTTCCTGTCCTCTCAGAGTCAAAGAATGAAAGCTAGGGACACCAAGGCAAGCACAATAGAGGGATTTTATTTTATAGAAAGTAAAACACAGGGAAAAGAGCAGACTTCCCCCAGAGTGGGTGAAGGGGACAGAGACAATGAGGCCAGTGAGGTTTGTCCCTTTTATATGACATCCTCTCTTCAATTGGTCACTGCTTCCCTGCCCCTGTACCTAGGACACAGGTGCAGGGAATTCTGGTCCAGTCTTTGGTTCACACCTCAGGCACCAATAGAAAGAATGTGGTTCCTTAGCAGCAGGGAGTGTCTGCATTGGGGCCTATCTTGTCAGACCCTTATTAGCATTGGGGGATGTCAAATTGACCTTAAAGGAAAAAAACTAGCATTCCCTTGATGGTCTAAGCTAGTCTTTGATCCTGAGCCACAAGCATCTTTATTAGTAGAGGGAAGTCACTGGATGCCATTGTTAGCGAGGGGACATGAAGCTGATGTGCACCTCTGCTTACTTAGGGCGCTGAATGCTCTCTGTGCTCTCAGGAAAGATGACTATCAGTTAATTTTCTCCTTATCGACCCACATTATTCTGCCTATCCTGACTGCCTAACTTTTCTCTGCCTCATCATCCTGAGTCACTTTCCTCTGCTTCACTCTGATGGACATGAAAAATTACCAGAAATTGCTCATGTAAGCTGGACAGCAAACCCTCTACTCACATTTTCAAAATATACAGACTCAAGCTCCTATGGAAGCCTATTGCCTCTGGCCCTTATGAGAGAATCCCCTTCCCTACTGAAAAACCCATTTAACCAGAAAACTCCCACCTTGGCCCACCCCCCTCATTCCCTCTACATCTACCCCAGGCTGTAAGCGGCAGGTTGGTCTCAGATTCCACTGGGGCTCCCTCCACAGTTTTTTCCCAGTAAACCCGTGTTACTGTTGAGCCACTGCTCTCCTCTCCTTCTTTCCTTCTTTTGCCTCTTTCCTTATGTAATGGTGCCAAACCCTGGGACAGGAAAATGAAGCTCTTATGCTGCATTCCATCTTCCTCCCTCCACTGTGCCATATTGTTCATGTACCCCTCTTTACTTCTCCTTCATGCAAGATTTGAGATTCAGAGGACCCTCCAAATTAGCTACAGCTAAACTGCAGCTGGTTCACAACCTGAAATCAACCCCCCTCCCTGAGCCAGATTTAGCAGCCTTGTTGCTTCACGAAGGGAGCAAGAGCCTTTCTGAGCTCTTTATTAGTGCCCTGTGGAAACTTCATTCTTGTATCTCCCTCTTTCTGTCTGACTAGACCTCCAGGTCACAGACTCATTCTCCAATTTGTTCCCACCTCCATTACACTGATGAGGGGTTTTTGAGGTGAGGCCAGATTCTCTGCTCCCATTGGGGAATAAAGTGGGGCTGGCTACAGAATTCTGTAGCCAAAGTAACCCATTTTCAGTGTTTGTAGCTTTTCCAAATTAAAACTGGGAATTTGGGCTAGTTGCAGATCTCTGCAGCACAAATAGTGTTAGCAGCTACCTAGCTAAGAGCTGGGATAGCAGCTATCTAGCTAAGATCTGGAATTTCCCCTGATACTGTTGAGGGGTGCTTGCAGCTCTTGGTGTGGAAATTCACCCCAGGAATTTGGCACCAATCTTCTGGGTCTTTGTCTCATGAATCTGAAGAATAAAATCTACAGACAACCACAGAAAGGAAGAGTAAAAGGTGCAGAATTTATTTAAGGAAGTAGAGTAGAGACTCTGAAAGTCAGAGGGGTACCTGGAAGCAGAATACAGGCTAATGTAGGTTAGGCCAGGGATTATATTGGTTTGGATGTGAGCCTCGATTAAGATGCATGTAAAGCAGACATTAAAAAAAGCACCAACATCATTGGTTAAACTCTATGTAAAACACACATTAAAACTGCCAACATCATTAGTTATTTTTTTTAAAAGAGAGAGAGAGAGGCAGTGAGAGAGAGAGAAAGAGAGAATCAATTTTATTTAGTTTTTCTTTGTTGCGTACGTGGTAATGGGGTTCAAACTCGCGTACTTGTGCATGCCAAGCAAGCACTGTAACCGCTGAGCCACCACTCCAGCCCCATTAGTTAAACTTTTAAATAGGTGGCAAATTCTTTGTAATTCCTGCTTGCTTCTACCTCCCCCCCCCCCCACTCTTTAGTTTTCCAGTCTCTGGGACAAAGAAATTGCTACCACAGGTGAGCCTCAAGGTCTTTTTGCATGTGAAGGCCCCAGCATACCTGTCAATCATTCAACTGGCTAGCTTCCAGGTTTGGTTGAATGGGACCCATGGTCCTGACTACCTAGCCATTTTACTATCTCTCCTAAAACTGTCTCAACACCTCTCCATTACTCAATGACCTGAATTTGAAATTCAGGATCTTTGATCCCAAAATATTAACAGATCTTGATAACTTCCTATGACTAAATGGCAAATATTCTGAACCAGGACTGGTTTTCCAAGATTCCCACCAAGGTTGGCTTCTCTGGGCCTTCCCTTGACCTCAGCCCAGTCTCTCTCTCTCTCTCTCTCTCCTTCTCTTTCCATCACTTCTCCCTCTGGTAGCTCCAGTAAGGACCATCCACATAGCTGGACATCATATCCACCACTTATTGGGAGAGTGACACCCTGTGACTCTTCCAGATTGCATAATCCCTGCCAGTTTCTCTCTCAGGGGATACTGTTCCCTCAAGGATACTTTTCCTCCCGGAAAATCCTAGCACTAGATGCGAGAAATCCCATTCAAAGTTGGGTGGTTACCATTGATCATTCCAGGAGCAACCTTAGAGAAACCAATTTCCTGTGGGGAAACCCATTGATTTTGGTCTTTCTCTCTGCCAGAATCCCTGGGGGCTCTCCTCAATCCATTTTGATCAGCATGGGCCAAGCTTCAAAGCCTCCATGAGACACCCTCATGTTGTGCCTTCTAAAACATATCCAGACCCTGGGTCTCAAGACACATTCAAACCTAAGAGACTGGTGTCCTATAATATTGCTTGGCCCCAATGTAAGCTGGACAATAATAGTCGCTGGCCTGAAAATGGCACATCCAACTCCCAAATTCTCAGAGCTCTTAAACTCTCCACCACAGTGGCAAATGGTCCAAGGCTCTCTATGTCTAGGCCTCTACTCGAGGCTTGGTACCACTACTCCAGATCATTTTCCTGCTACACTACTCAACTTCACATTCTTCTCATTGAGAAACCCTTCAGGCCATCCCTGTCTTGGGACTCCTTCCTCTTTGGGAGTTCTGTTTGCCTTCTAATACTCTAAAAATCTGTTACTTTGTGCTCTGTCTGACCCCCATGTTCATGGATCTCATTCCTCAATCTAACAAAAACTCACCCATTCACCCTCCCTGTTATGTTTATAGGGATTCACCAGAGATCTATGGGTGGATGAGTTAAATGAACAAAAGAGTTCTCATTTCTCTTCTCTATGCTCTTAGTGGATAAACTATCTTTCTCTCCCCTTCCCTGCAGAAATGTCTCTTCCACATGTGCGCCCTGGTGCTCAGGCTACTCCCAGCTACTCTATATTTTGTAATGATCCTCAATTCTTTCACCCTCCCTTTCTCTCTCTCAAGTCCCTTACCCCAAGCCCATCTCTACTGTTGGTCTTGCACATCCAAATCCATGTATTTTGTATATTCTTGTTTTGTCTAATTAGAGTTTTTTAGCCCTCTGTTTTTCCTGCTTTCTTTATTCAGAGGGCAATTAAAAGATCTAAAATCTGTTTCCTATCAATTTTTACATATATTTATGCACACTTGTGTATGTTGTGTCTGTGTCATGTCAACATATGTGTTTCTTGTCTACATGGTACCAAAATTGGCATATAGGTAATGAGTGGTCATAAATTAAAATTAAACTTTGGTTCGTGTGACTTAAATTAGGTCAACAGCTGAAGGTTTGTGAAGATTAAATCTCAGAAAGTTTTGAATTGGGTTGCCTGTGGTTATCACAATCAATTGAAGTTACTTTAGGTTCTTATCTAAGGGCAAATATTTATGCACTGAGATAGGCCAGAACCTCGGTGTAACAAAAGGTTTCTTCAAATATTGATCTGCTTTTGTCTATCAACACAAACTTTTGTGTCAGGTTTTATTGTTTAGGGACAATTCTGGTGAAATAAATAACTGGGTTTTTTAAATTATTGCTGTACACTGTTTATTTTAAATCTTGCTTCAAAAGTTAAACTTGATTAATATGAGGGCATCCATATAATTGTGATGATATTACTGGCTTCTTTATATATTAGGTATGTTCATACCCTCCAGGTGCACAAATCTTTTGAAGTATGAAATTTAGGAGAGCACTTTACCAAGTTGGTGTTTTCCAACTAAAGTTGTCAACAGCAGTAATTTCTTTTTAGACTCTTATGGAAATAACAAAGCATGTTGGAAATTTATTTGTCATTTAATGTTTTGTGATTACATATCCCATTATAATCTATAATGAGGAGAGTTCAGTTTGTACAAAGGTTGACCGTGTGGAAACCTGTATAGGTTTGAACAGAGCCCTGCCTTGCCTGAGATGAGTCTCTGCCTCACACCCTACTCCATATTAGGGTGCTTCAAATCTAGGCTAACCTTAAGCTCACTTAAGGTGTGTTCAAAGGATAGATTTACAGATCTTCATTAAAACAATAACCTTAATGAAATTGTTTCTTGATTTAAAACTATTATGCAAGCTAAATGTTTTGGGTCTAATTAATTCCATTTTGTATTTTCCTTATAAACTTTAAAACTGTTGACTGTTAATGTTTTGCAGAAGTACTAATTCTAACAGAAAAACTTGAGTTAAGATACTCCATCACCTACAGGACAGATATGATATAATATTAATTTCTAGTAGTGTTAATAACCCTAATTAAACAAAAGGGATAACTATACAACTGAACACATTAAAATTAAAGCACAATACTCCCACTTTAAGACTGGTGAAACTGGCCTGCTGGATGTTTAAATACCAAAACCACCATATCAAAATTAAGGAAGTTAAAGGGTTAAGGAAAAAGTAAATATTTTTGGCCTTTGCCCTGCTTGGTCAGTCAAAATTCAGGGAACAATGGGACTTCTTTAAGCCAACCAGTGCACAGACTGCAAAAAGGATGGTCATTGGAAAGGGAAATGTCCCTAATGCTTCCAAGGGTAGCCACACGTGTTCTGCAAGACCCTGATGGCACCACTGGTAAAGGAAGGCTAACGGAGCCAAGAGATTCCCCCATGTCTCCAAGAGTGGCCTCCTGTGGAATCTCAGCTGACCTAGGAACAGATAGGCACTGCTTGTCACACTTGAAGAAGGCACCTGGAGGCATGGAATCTGATGCCGAGGACTTTTGTTTGTGAAGTCTATGGGCCCCTGTCTGAGTGCAGCTGCCAGGATTTGGTATTTAGCCTGATCTCATTTGAGTTTTTGTGTTTTTAATTCCTCCTCTCTGTTGTAGGACTTGAATACCAGTTTTACAAGTTCGTGCTGAGGTGTCTGTGGTCCATCCTCCAGGTTTTTGGAGCTTTTTTTGGATATCTGGGGCAGATTGGGAGCTGAAATGTAAATAGAGGTAGAGTCTGCCATCATCTGAGTTAGGATTAAGGTTAATGTACTTAATCATTGCCTCCAAGAGGTGGGAGAGAAAGAGAGCAGGGTTTTCTTCCATGACTTGGGTAATTTCTTTAATCTTTTCATATTTGACCAAGTGTAAGTCAGTCTTTTCCATTCTTACCAACATTCAGGATATATTGCAACCTAGCTTGGCCCTATCAGGAGAACTGATTTGATAATTCTGATTAGGGCCATTGCAGGCAACTGCTGCAGTGCCAATGGGATTATTGTCAGGGTTTTGATGGTGGAGGACATCTGCATGGGCCTGGGCTGCCAATAAGGTGGGATCCTTATTCTCAGTGGAGAGGCAGGAGGAATGAATGATATGATGATCATGCCAGGTGAAGTTATAGGACTGGGTAATGTGTAAGAATTTTTTTGAAAGGTGGTGGTAGGATCTGAGGCAAAAGAGAGCAATATTTTTCTATCTGGGAGAAGTTGCTTAGGGAAAATGGGATATGGACACAATAATATCTTGAGCTCCTGCTATCTCATGGAGGGGAAGGACCTTAGAGGGAGCAGATGGTTTATTTGAGGGAAGCCCTTGGGAGTGGGTGAGGGAGTGGGTGAGGGTGAGTGAGGATTGGCATAAGGAGGAGATTGGTTGTGAGGCTGAGGAGAAGGTTCATCAGCCAGGTCAAAAGCACAGCTTTAATGAACCTCCTTCACTAGTCACACCCTACCTGCCTAAAGTTATCACCAGTTAATCCATGTCAGAGTCTCAACACAGTGATTAGGTAAAGGCTCTCATAACTCAACCATTTTACATCTAAAACTTCTTATATTGTCTCACACATGAGCTTTTGAGGGATATATTATTTAGAAACCATAACAATATCTGAAATAGCCACCATGCCATGGATAATGTCATTTTAAATTCATGTCACAATTTAAAATTCCCTTTAATAAAATTATGATGTTGAGCCAGGGGGAAAAAATCAGGCTCTGTAGTTGACACTCTGGGTTCATAAAAAGGGAATTGGTCCTTTTTCTTTAAAAGAACAAAGAGCAGAGCCTCTTGCTCCACATAAACAAACGCATATAAACTTGACATTCCCAAAAGGTGTTCTCAGGACACAGACCTGCTGATAAAGATGTTTGGAGGAAGCAAAGGTATAGCAACAGCTAATCTAGGGCAAACATAGATGCGTGGGGGAGAGGATAGGTATTCGGAGGGGAGGGGGAAGGAGGATAGGGAGGGTTCAAGGGAGATAATCAATAATGTAAGATACTCTTTATCATTTCCCAGAATCCAAATAATACTTATAAAATCATTTAATCCTGTAAAATTCACAATCTAAGCATGCTTATCATAAATAGGGGCAATATATAGAAGATTCAAGAAACTGGGGTGTGGGCAATGTGGGGGTAATTCTGGTTTAAGAACATGTGCATATCATATTGCATGATTGTACAATAACTCAAATCTTTAATAAAATATTTTTTTGAAAAAAGATGCTTGTAGGGACATATCAAAGACCAAGACTTTCATGCCCAGGCCCCCAGTTTATGGAAGAGAGACAACTGAGAAAACATAGAAAGGGAATCACACAGGCTCCTTAGGTCCCTCCCTCCAAGGCCTCCTTCTCCCACTGTGGGGCAAATCTGCTCTGTTCCTATGCTGTTTTCTATTATTTTCTTAAAATCTGTCCGTTATGCTTGCCTTGGCATCCCTTGGATTCATCCCTCAACTCCTAGGGGAAGAAAGGAACCCAACTTCCATCAAAACAGCATCAGTATTACATACTTTAATGATACAAGTACCCATTTCCACACATCTTTTCCAGCTGAGTGATACCATTTTTAAATCCTTGATAGTAGTCAAAAGATATGGTGGGGACCGTTTCCACCATGCTGATTGACAAGGTCCAGGCATGGGGAAAGACTTGGCAAGGCCACCATTCCAGGAAATTGCCGCTCTTATCTCTCCTAGGAATTGGATGTTTTCTTATGACAATCATACTTATAACTATGCATTTGCAGATCAAAATTCCAGAAAAATTTGTTATTGATGATAAAGATTGTTGTAAAAGTAATAATACTTCATTAGGTATGCGGAGTCTGAGGGAAGATGAGAAATGCCTTTTAAAAATATATTAATACCACACTAAAAAAGCCCAGATAACCAGAAATCCAACTTTGAAAAGTTCTTAAGAAAATTACACTTAGAGGAATTACTCTCACCCATGTTGATTACATCTAGTCCTGGTAATATTTTACCAGTTAAATAATCAAAGACATATAATAGGAGCTTTGTTGTTCCCACAGTACAGGGACCACTGTATGTAGCCTATAGTATTGGAGGACATTTGTGGTATCCACCTAGAGGAGCCCAAGTAAATAATTACTAAGATCCTCCACCCACACA
>PVKS010028330.1:0-26543 GCA_004027875.1 Aplodontia rufa | reverse complement strand
ACCAATTTTTTCTTCTATCAGTTGCAACGTAGCTGGTTTGATACCAAGCTCTTTGATCCATTTTGATTTGATTCTTGTGCAAGGAGAAAGATATGGGTCTAATTTCAACTTTCTGCAGATGGAGGACCAGTTTGTCCAGCACCATTTATTGAAGAGGCTGTCACATCTCCATGTAATATTTTGACCCCCTTTGTCAAAAGTCAGATGTTTAAAGATTTGAGGATTGGTTTCGGGGTCTTCTATTCTGTTCCATTGGTAAAGCTTTTAATGCATTTGTTGATTTCCCTTTTTATGCTTCTTTGTTCTTTGATTTCAGTAGATGACTTATGTATTTACAGTAAAATTTCAACTAACACCAGATACTTATTTTTTAAATTGAGTGTATAATAAGTTTTAATTTTTGTTTGATATCAGGAATAGAATCCTCCAGGACTCTTTATTTCCTATGACTATCACCTCCCTAAGTGTCACAAAATATTTTAAATGTGTTTTAAATTTCAATATGTTTCACATAAGTACCCAGCCATATTCCTTAACTTGAATTTAGCTAAAATGCATGATTGTTGCTAGTTTGATGTCAGTCCACAATTTAGATTCAGAAAGAGACACTTTAAAAAAAATCTACTTAAAACCTTTCTCTCATAAAGAAAAGAAAATCCTATTGTTTAGCACAAAGGAAGTAAAAAAGAAAAAGAATTAAAAAGAAAACCAAATACAATTCTACAAAATCTAGTTCCTAAACTTAAGGGAAATACAGATATTCTTGTTTTAATAAAACTTGATATATACAAATAAAAGTGTCCTACACTGAGTCAATGGTCATGAGGTCAGGTGTAGTTTGAGCCATTTGTGTTGCACCAAAATGATTCAAAGAATTATTAGAAATATTAGGATCCATAGCAGGGCTGTGAAAACCCTACTGTAACCATGTTTACTAAGAGATTTCTGTATGAATGGGGTTGGTGAGCTTCATTATTTTTAAAATGATGAGTGCCAGTAAAAGAAGCAAAGCTTAGAAATGTTGAGACCCATGCTTATTCATGGTCACCATTAGCCAGCTTACCTGGGGTGCACATGAAATGAGATGTCAGAATGCCTGTAAATATGAGCACCCTTTGTTAAATGGGAACATGGAACATGAATGTACCCTTGTATAATTAGTTTTACTTCATGGCAAGAGCAAAGATACCTGTGAGGTACACCACTATATATATATGTATATATATATATACATATATGTATATATATATTCTTACAAAGTACAAAGTATGTGTTTATATTTCCTTTTTAAAATATTAGGAACTATTCTTTAGGGATTAAAATATTAGATAGATATTATATAGATATATAAATATTATGTATATCTATAATTGACATTATGTATAATATATTATAGAATGTCAATTACAGATATATGTATACACATATATGAAATGACAATACTATTCCAAATTTAATAGTGTTACCAGATCCAAGATTCCAGAGGCCAAAATAATTAAGCATATACTTCATTGAATTAAATGCTATTAATTTCATAAAATAAACATTGGAGTAATCCAAATAGTTCAGTGTTTTCAAAGCTAAAATTGCATTTTTCTAAAATGTTTCCACATACAAAGCTTACATTATCATAATATATAATCTCTCCTTCTTAAGTAAATTCATTTATTCAATATACTTTCTCCTCTTAATGTGCATCTATGTTAAGTACATTTATATATTCTGCAGATAAACATGTTGGTTGTTTCTTGCCAATTTTTTATACTTGAGCTCTGTGAGTTCTTCAATCAGAATACACTTATTAGTTCTATTCTTTCATATATGACTTGAAAAAATTTTAAAACTTAAACAAAGTGTAGTATAATTCAAGGGAGTAGTTGAGCTTGAACATTCAGGCTTACCTTTCCTTTATTTTACTTTTAATGATCTTCCTAAAGGTTTTTTCTTTTCCATTTAAATCCAGTTTAATTTTTCATTTAATAAACTTTAATATATTTGAAGATAATTTTGGAGATAAATAAAGTGCTTTTGCTAAAAGCAGAAATAACAACTGATGGAAGGAAACTTACTCTTGCTGTTTAACTTTTTATGTTATCATTATTTGAAAGGGAACAAAGTATAATTTTCAAACAATCATTTAACCAATAAAATTTGCTGGCTTCATGAAACATTAACTAATTTATTTGATAGTATTTGGTCATACGGTTCTTCTTTATATATAATAACATCATATATAAAAATAGAAAAATGAAAGAATACAAGTGAAAAACATAGTAATTTTAATAATAAGAAAGAAAGAAAAAAGGAATCTTTGTTTTGAGATATTTTCTTAAATATTATTTATGGTTCTTAACATACTCATTGGATAGAACATCACTGTGATAGTATGGTTTTCTCATAGTGTATATGCAATTTGGCAAATATAGTCCTTCTAATGAACCACCAACAGGTTGTGTCAGTCAACTTTTTGTTACTGTGACCAAAATAGCTGGCACAGACAACTTAGAGAAGGAAAGATTTATTTGGCTCATGGTTTCAGCAGTTTCACTCTGTGCTTGATGGCTTTATTGCTTTGGGCTTGAGGTGAGACAGAACATCATGGTGGATGAACATGGTGAAGGAAAGCTGCTCAGGAAGCAGAGAGAGCATGAGGAGAAGGGGCTAGGGACAAAATATATTTCCCAAGGCATGCCCCCACTGCTCTACTTCCTCCAACAATACCCCACCTGCATACAATTTCCATCATCTGCCAGTAAATCACCCAGCCAGGAAAGGACTAATCCATTGATGAGGTCAGAGTTCTTATGGTCCAATCACTTTCCAAGAATTCCACCACTGAATATTGCTTTTTTGGAGACCAAGCCTTCAACCCCTGAGATGTTGGAAGAAATTCCAGATCTGAACCCATAACACAATCCACCATATGAATCATGTTTATGAACAAGTATGTGAATGTTTTGTGTTTATTAAGAAGTAAATATTAATGCTGAAATTAAATCATAACTCACTTCAAAGGTGACACTATTCTTTCCATTAATACTAACTAGTCTTGTTTAAACCATTGGACAATTTATCGAGTTAATATTTGTGATCATCTAAAATTTATAACTTCTTAACCATCCAGTATGATAATATTTGGAGACAGAGCCTTTGGAAGTACCTGGTATTAGGGTCATAAGGGTGGAGCCATTATAAAAAGAGACATGAATACCTGTCTCCATCAAGTGATGACATAGCACGAAGAGCCCTCTAGAACCCATTGATACTGGCAACTTTATCTTGACCTGCCAGTCTCCAGAACTGTGAGAAAATAAATTCCCATTGTTCAAGCTGCCCGAGTGATACATACATTATGAACATATTATCATGTTCATTTCATAAACATGCACTTCCTATTCATGAGAAATAATTGAAAAGATGTGCAAGAAAGACTCCCTCTGGCATATGGATGTGGGATAAGGGATTTCACAGTAAGATTGGCACAGATCTTTTTTGAGTCTCTTTTCCTTTACAAAACAAGATAAGCCATAGGGGGACAGTAACAGGAAGTGTCAAATAAATACTAAAATACAATAAGCTATCACTAATATAAGGAAAGGAGCAGTAAACCATTTGGGAGCCACTATAATTTTTTTCTGGAATGAAGTATTTTTTTATTCAGAAATTTATTTGTTGAACAATCAAACAAGATTCCAATGAAAGAATATAATATATATAAAAATTCTGAAAATTAGATTTACCCCCAAGAGTCCCCCCAATTACCCACCCTTATCTTCCCCCTTCCCAATACATCTGTACAAATGCCTTAGGTTGTATGACATTACACCTTACGCTTTGAACAGAGGCAAGAGTCATTGTGTTCTATAAGGTTTACCAAGGATTCACATAGAATTGCCTGCCACGAGATGGTGATAAGATGAATAAATAAATGAGAAATCCTATTCTTGACATCTGTAACATAGCACATAATTGTGTACGATCAAGAATGAACTGAGATAACAGGGAGAACTTATGCTTCCCTCCCAGCAGGATAACAAGCAGGAAGTAAAAAGCAACTGCAGTCTATCACAGAAAAAACGAAAGGGATATGCAGAAGTACCCATTCTGAGGTTCATTCAGGCAGTGAAATTTGAAAGTTGTCAGTGGAGGTGAAATGTTAAGAAAACCTTCAGGCAAACGAGTTTCAACTCTTAAAACAGGAAAAATGCTTGAAGGCAACAGCTTAGCAACCTTGGCTACCTTGGAATTTACCTTAATAACATTAAAACTCAGTTCAATTCCCTGTTAAATTGACATACTTTCCCACATGAAGGCATTGCAGAAAAGAAGTCATGTCCATTTCTAGTCATAAATGTCATGTCATAAATACCACATATCAGTGATCACTTGAAGTAAAGAGAAGTAAGAGAAGTAAAAAAGTAAACAGAGTTACTAACAATTGCAAAAAACCACATAGAAACAGACAGAGAAGACACAGATTTGGTAACATTAAACCTGAAATGAAAATCAGTGTAATTAATTCATTACTATTAATATGCATAAGTACCTAAAGAGCTGCTATTTACACATTTGCATTTTATTCTTCATGTATATCTCTCTGCACAGCATTATAAAAATTAGATATATAGATTATAAATGGTAGAATTTATAAACAAAAACACTGAAACAGAACTGAAGAACACTTTCAAAAGCATTGCCAATTCTAAGGGCTTCCATTAAGCATGAGTGCATGTGCACACACACACACAAACACACACACACATGCACACAAACTGATACAAGAATTTATTGTTTCAGAATTGTGCATACTAAAAGTATGAAACGAAGTTGTTAACAAGGCCACACTCTCTGAGGTGCATAATCGGGGTGCCTTCCAACTTCAGAAGCCTCTGGAATTCTTGAGTTTATGAACATATAATTTTCATCTATCCCCTTCATGTGGCCTTCTCTCCACATTTTCACACCATCTTCTCTCTGCATATGGGTCTTGATGTCCAAATTTGACCTTTCTATAAAGGCATCATTCACACTATATTATGATATACCTTAATGATTCCTTTTTCACTTGATTACCTTAGTAAAGACACATTTCCAAGTTAGGCCACATTTTAAGGTACTGTGCATTAAGAATTCAGTATAGCCTTTTTTGTGGGTTGCTGAATCAACCCCTTTCAGGCATCATCAGTAGACTTGATAGAGATAAGGAAAGAATTTGGGAACTTAATGCCAGGTAAATATATGTCCAAACTGAAATAAAAGATTAAAAAAAATACAGTAACAAAATCATCAATTGGTGTAACACATGAATCCCTAAAGAGGACATGAGAGAGAGAACAGGACAGAAGAGATAAAGAGATGATGCAAAAGTTTTTCCAAAAATTGTGAAATACCCAAAACTACATATGTAAGAAATGCAGAAAATCATAGCAGAGAGCAGAGTAAATCGAACACACACACACACACACACACACACACACACACACACATTTCTAGGTAATGTAGTAGGAGGGAAAATGCTTAAGACACAATCTTCTTGGGACTGGAGCAGTGGCTCGGTGGTTATAGAATTTGCCCAGCATGTGCAAGTACATGGGTTCAAACCGCAGCACCACGTACACAACTAAGTGTCAGGGTAACGAAAGCCATGTGAAAAACTCAATAAAAATTGATTTGCTCTGCCACTCTCTGTCTCTCTCACTGTCCTTCTCTCTTAAAAAGAAAAAAAACAAAAAAACAAAAAACAAAAAAAACAACTTCTTGAGACCAGCCAAAAAAATGAAGACATATTATATACAGAGTTAAAGACAGTCTTTAGAACACACTTCTCAAGTGAAACCATGCAACTGAAAAGACAAAATGACATTTTCAATGTAGTGGAAGGAAAGGAAAAAGACAAATATCAATTTAGAATTCCATACATGGTAAAAATACTTTTCAAAATGAAAGTTAGGAAAGTTAATTACCTGTGGTTCATCACTGCAAGAACTTTTAATGTAGTTCTTCAAGCATTTAATATACACAGGAACATAGATCTATGCAAAGGCATGAAAATATCCATAAATGTTTTAATATTGATTAATAAAAATAGTGTCATTTTTAATTAGATGTAACTGATAATTGGCACTATAAGGAAAAAGTAAACAAATCGCTGTGAGTTTATATGATATGTAATGTCAACCTTACAGAAGTGATGTGAAGAAAGAATCAAAAGTATGCTCTTTTAGGGGTTTTACCCTATATCTGAAGGAATGTAACACCATTCAACATTAAGCATTGATTAAATCCCATATTGTAAAACACACACTAAATATAAGAATATGAAAAGAGATATAATCGATAAATCAATGGAAGTAATGTAATGACAACTTATTAGGAAACAGAAAAATGGAGGGTAAAGTAGAAGAATTTACAGGTAAGTTGAGCATTTAGTAAGGCATTAGGTACAAATCTAGCTGACATTAATTATAAAAAATAAAAAATGTTGTAAAAATATTGGTTCAAAGTAGAGATTAAGGACAGGATGAAAAGTCAAGATCTAGCAATATGCTAGCCAAAGAGTCTACGTTAGAAATACATATGCTAATTAGTCAAAGGATAGAAAATTAAATATCATAAAAACACTAATCAAACAAATCTGATCAATGTATATTAACATAACAGAAAGTTTGCTTCAAAACAAAGAGTATTAGCAGTTTTATGAAAGATAGTACACTATCATGTCACAAAGAGGATATATACACATTCTGTTTTTAAAAGAGGTAAAATATAGATGGGATTGAAAGAGCTGGGCATGGTGGCACACACCTGGTAAATTAAAATATACCAACTTTGAAAGAATTGGAATACTAATATATGTTATTCAGTAACAATAGATATAAACTAGTAAACATATATGGAAAATGCTGAACTATTTGAAAATTTAATAACATGCACTACCTAAGATTTAAATCAAAGAGGAAGTGATAATAACTTACTTTTAATTGCAGGGAAATGAAAACTGGACTTGAACTATTATCTGATCCCGTTGAAGCAATAATCAAAGAAAAACTTATGGTATTAAATGAGTAAATAAGAAAAATAAGTACATCAAAACAATAGTCTAAATTTTCACGGAAAAGTAAGAAAAATTATACTCAAAGTAACAACAAGGCATTATTCAAAGAAACTTTTAAAATGAGCATAAAACAATAAAACAATAACAGTAGACAGGGTGAAGAATAAAACTGCTTTGAAATATGAAATCAACAAGCATCTAATTATAATAACCATCACTCAGAGACACAAATTACCAATATCAAGGATGAAAGAGGAATTGCACTTTGGCATTTTGAGTGGACAGAAACTAAAATAATAATGAGGAAATATTACCACCTCTTTAAGTCCATAAATATGACATCATAAAAAAGGACAAATCACTCAAAAAAAAAAACCAACCACTAACTCTACATAAAGAAAAATCAGAGAATATCAATGTTCCCTATCAATGAAAAAATACATTTGATGGAAGGCTTTCCTAGGACTGGTTTAGAACTTTAGGCATGCCACCAAGGGTATGAGACACTTCTGTATTCCCCTTTGAACATTCTTGGGATATTAGATTGTAGTTTCCATTCATATAGATAATGGAAGCAAATCATTTCCCCAACCCTAATCATAACATTTTCAATCAAAGTAGGGAAATGTCAGAAAAGGAAATTAACAGGTTTGGTTTATTGTCTCTTTTATTAGAAATTCTAAGCCAGGTGTAGCAGTGTAAACCTATAATCCCAGCAGCTTGGGATGCTGATGCAGGAGGATCCCAATTTCAAAGCCAGGCTCTGCAACTTAGGGAGTCCCTAGCCAAATAAATGAGAACTTGTCTCAAAAACAAAAACAAAAAAGAAAGAAAAAAACAAAAAAACAAAGAAACAAAATGAAACTAAAAGGGCTGAGGATGTGACTCAGGGGTTTTGCACACACAGATTCAATCCCTGGTACCAAAAAGGAAAAATAAATAAATTCTTTTTTTTTTTTTTTTTTTTTCCTTTTGAGGAGGGAGGGACACTGAGAGTAGAGAGAGAGAGAAAGAGAAAAGGAATCAATTTTATTTAGTTTTTCATGTGGCCTTCGTTGCTCCAACACTTCGTTGCGTATGTGGTACTGGGGTTTGAACCCTCATCCTTGCGCATTTGAGGCAAGCACTGTAACCACTGAGCCATCGCTTCAGCCCCTTAAGTTTTTTTTTTTTTTAATAGTCTCCCACAACACAGCAGATTATAAGAGAAAAGATGGAACAGAATTCTTCTTATTGGTTTAGTTCATTCTCTATCCAATGCTTGCTACCAGGTTAATCCTTTCTTCAAGAAAAAAAAATGATAAATCAACAAGGGAATGATAGGTAATGTGTAAAAAGTCATCTTGTCTGCCATATTACTCAACTTCATTCTGACTCCTCTACCAAATTTTGAGCAATACTTTTGTGAGCTAGAAAACAAAGATATTTTACATTGTCTTAATTGATCGATGAAAATGAACATTAAATCAGTGTTGCCAGTGCTCTAACAATTTAATATAACAAAAATCTGTTGTAACTTGATGTGAGATTTCAAATTTGATAAAATTAATTTTTATTTTTAAAATAAGGTTTTCTCTGCCTGTGGGTTGATTCCATCTGTCAGATTACAGATTCACAAGCCAGTTTGAAGAGGGGCAGACTTTTTTTGTTGGGCAATATGTGAAATGTGGTAATTTTGTAGATTTAGATGCTTAAAATCTGTGAATTCCTATAAGAAATCTATGAACCCTAGCCAAATCATTAGTTTTGAATAAAATCACAAGATTCAGAATGTATTTCCTAAGAGTTTCAGATAATTCATGTAGCTTTTTACTTCAATTGGAAATCAAAATGAAGGTATATGTTTCACTCCTTGTTAATATGAGTAGTTGAATATGAATAAGATATGAGTTAATATAAAATAATTGCAGATGATTTTTTTTATTGTACAGGATTGGAAGCTTGTTTCAGAATTTGGCAGTAACTGAATGCTTGTTTCTTCATGCAATAGATCTCGAAAATATAAACACAAATATTGTGTTCATATGAGTGACTTTTTTAGCTATTCTTTCACTTTAGGTTGAAAAATTGTTTTCAAAATTTATAGAAATTCTAAAGAAATATATAAAAAAATACTTCTGATCTTCTAAAGATTTGTAAATAATCTGGAAATAATCATAAAAATTATTAGCATACAAGTTACATGTTAAATCTTTTTTCATATATATATATATATTTTCTACTTAATGCATTTCATCCACATCTTATTAATGATTTCATTCATTTGATGTAGAACAGTTTTGTGTACACATAACTGTGTGTGTACATGCACATAAACACACACACACATATATGAACTTATATATACAAATTTATTCATTCATTGTCCTGCTAGGATTTTGATATATTATAGATTCAAAGCTAACATCTTTCAAAACAATGTTCCTTATCTTTTTTTTTTTAAGAGATATAGGGACAGTAAGAGAGAGAGAACCAATTTTATTTAGTTTTTCATGTGGCTTTCGCCGCTCTAACGCGTCTTTGTTTTACATGGTGCTGGGTTATGAACCTATGTCCTCACGCATGTCAGGAAAGTGCCATAACCAACTGAGCAACCGCTCCAGCCTCTCTATTTTTAATAGTGTATTTTACAATGTTTATTGATGTCATACAGCAAGAAGTAAAGGATGACATAAAACATAATTGTGATCTAACAATAATGATTAAACATTAAACTTTGTCAATAGAGTTTAGGTTCCATCCTGTATGTCTCTGAATGAATATATCTGACAATCTAAAGGTATGATATTAGATACAGTTTTGATTATTACTGTGAATTTTTCAATATTCTAGTTAATATGAAGTCATCATTAATGGAATATTGCCTGATTTTTATAAGTTTAAGCTGTATACAGTCTTGTAAAACTTGATTTTTCTCAATTTTACATTTATGAAAATCTTATATGAAAATGTAGTGAATGAACTTATAGCCAGCACTCTACATATATATGATTCAAATAGACAGATTCAACCAATTAATTGATTGTTTTCTTACTTGATTGCTTTTCTTTTTTGGACCGGGATTTCCCCCAGGGTACTCTATCATAGAGCTACACAACCAGCCCTTTTTTATTTTTTATTTTGAGACAGGATTTCCCAAACTTGTCCAGACTGTAATTGAACTTGTAATCCTCCTACCTCAACTTCCTGAGCCTCCTTTTATTTACAGTCATCTTCCACTACACCCAGCTATCAAAAAAAAAAAAAAATTGTGTCTGCACTGAATATGTATGGACTCTTTTTCCCTGACATTATTCCCTAAATAACACAGAACTGTAAATACTTACATTTTAAATAGATATCATTAGTAATCTGGAAATGACTTAAAGTATATGGAATTTTGTTCATAGTTTATACACAAACATTATAACATTTTATTATAAAAGACTTGGGTTCTGGATTTTGGTATCCACAGGGTTCAAGAATTAATCCTTTGCAAATACTGAGGGATGACTCTATATATAAATGAGGAAGGGAAAGTCTTCTCTTGGGCAATATCTCAATGGATTTTTGTTCTACCTAATTTTTTACTGAAACAATACTTTTTTTAAAAAAAAAACTGTATATGTGGGATATTTTCTATAGGTTCTTAACTCAGGAGTGGAGTATGTGCATTTTTCCAGAGTTTCTATTATTACACCATTATTTAAGAATCTGCCTCTATATTCCTCGGGAGAGACAATTAAGCAAGCAAATAAATTTTTTTTTCAGGTTAAATTAACACAACATTTTATCAAGAAAAATCTTGTAATGTGCTGAATGGCAAATGTGTCACCTGCATATTTTGGCCTCATGTTTAGTTTGGTCTTCAACCATGTTTCTGAGCCTTTTGGAATTTCCTGGGTGAGAAGAGTATGCATTATTCTTCTAAGGTGACTATTGGCCTGCTCTTGGAGAAGGGCTGGTAATCAGAAACTTAGTATTTTTCAGAGTGAATTCCCATCTTCTGAGATGGGGACAGGGAGCTGCAGATTTAGTTTATATCTATTGTGTCTATTTAATGGAGCATTTGTGTAAAAAACAAAAAACAAAACAAAACAAACAAACAAAAAAAAAACACGGAGTTTATAGATCTTCTAGGTTGGTGCATGTATCCACATGCCAGGAAGATATGCATGGTCCCCAGTTTTGTGGGATAGAAGTTTCTGTGCACAATCACTTCCAGATGCTACCCTTTGTACATCTTCATCTTTATTATAGAATAAACTGATAACATCGAGTGTTCCCATGAATTCTTAATTCTCGTAGCAAATAATTGAACCTGAGAAGGGGGTTGTGAGAACGTCAACGTTTAATCATATTAGAAATATGGGTAAGGGGCTGGAGCAGTGGCTCAGTGGTAACTGCGCTTGCCCAGCATGCACAAGTACAAGGGTTCAAACCCCAGCACCACGTATACAACTAAGCGTCAGAGCAACGAAAGCCATGTGAAAAACTCAATAAAAATTGATTCTCTGTCTCTCTCTCTCTCTCTTTCTCTCTCTCTCTCATTGTCCTTCTCTCTTTAAAAAAAAAAAAGAAATACGGGTAAAATCCTAAGACTTGTGATGGGTACCTGAAGTGTGGGCATACTGGCAGGACTGTGCTCTTAATCAGTAGAGTCTATGCTAATTATAGTTAATGTCAGAATTTAATTAAATTTTAGGGCACCCTATTTTTGTTTGTGGAGAATTTGGTCATAAGATTGCTGTGTGTTCAGCATCAGTACTAGAGTAGAGAAGGAGTAAAAGTTTTCCTAATACACATCATGCAATGTTATTTGTAAATACTTGGTTAAGCATCTAGATATTTTAAAAAAAAATCTTAGGTGCATACTAAATAACATTTATTGTTATTAAATTTTGGTCTGTGGCATTGGAAATACCATCCTAGTACTACTTTGGGATACATATATGTTGTCCAACTTGTATTCTGCTTTGAATACAAATAGAATGTTGAATTAGTCACAATGCTATTACACTATATTTTTAGTACCTGTTTAATATTTTTGTAGTTACATCTAGCTGTGCTATGCCCATGTGCATAAAATCTACAAGCATTCAAAAATTCCATTTGATAGACATTGAGTTTATTATATTTATTTATTGTGAGCATTCCTATTGCTTACATTTTTTGTCTAATTTTGCAATCACCTGTTGAAATTACCAGAATGACTTAAGGCTTATCATATGCTTATATTGTTTTTCTTCAGAAAATTTATCCATATTTTCCTCTAAGTTGGTAAATAGTATTTTTTTCTTCCTGCAAGGAAGCTTAGAAGCTGTTTCCAGATTGTACCTGGGAATAATTTATCAACTGTCATGGTCTAACACACCCTAGTTATTTCTGCAAGTGTCTGGGGACCTGTTTGGGCATGTATTCTAAAGGATGAAATGCCAATAACCAGGTGTTCTCCCATCACTGTGGTTACTGTCCTTCCCAAGAGCCTTACAGTCTCCATTACACCACAGAGGTTAATCCAAGAAGCAATTCAGAGACAATAGGCCCTGACAAATTTCACATTTACTGGACTTGCTTCTCATGGTATTGATTAAATTTTAGACACAATGAGAAAAAACTTCCTTGTTATCAAAAATGTTCAAAAAGAAAAGAAATCAAGAGGCTTTAAGATACTCTTTTAATTGGAAGATTATTTGAAGCAATTTAAACCCACGTTTTCTCATATTCTTTTGCCACCTCGACCTATGCTTAATCAAGATACTTTCCTCTCAAATGCTAGACCTGGCAAACTCAGGATCATTACTCTTCTTGTTGATCTAATAGCATAATAAAATGTACCTTGCTCATCACCACACACATTTTGCAAGTTTATTCAATGAGGCTAAGATGTAACAGTTCCTTAAACCTCTTCTGGAATTTGGTAATTACATTTTGTAAGGTAACCTTTAAGTTTAACATTATAAAATAAGGTCATTGCAAGTTATAAACATAATTTAGTCTTTCTTAACAAAATATTGTTCTACTAAAAATATTGCTTTTACTATTGCCAGTAATTAACCTTGGATGCTTACTTTTTTACACCTTTGCACAGAAAAGAGTATAAAACCATTTCATGAACTTTGAATGCACTAAACCATTTAATTGCATAATCTTGTACTAACAGAGGCTCAATAAAAAGTAATTTATTAAACTGATGTCTTTATGTGCTTATATAGTGCACTATAAAGGTCTGTTTGCTACGTATAGGAGTTGAATCTTGGAGAGGAAACTTGTGTTGCATTTTTAGCTTTAGAAACTTTCTGCGGACCTGTCACCTAACACAAATCAGAGCTATAGAATAAATGAGAAGGAGAACTAGGAGGATTAAGGATTTCTGAAGACAAACAGCTTCAAAAAGACCCTCCAAATCTGTAATTAGTACAGAATCCATTTCTTTGTAAGTATTGTTAGCATATCTTGTTTTGACTGCTTAAGAACAAAAGCTTCTTTCCTTTTTCTTGCTTCTGTTTCCATGAATAATGAGGCTAGCACTGCATCACCTGGAGAGTTTTCAGTGGGTGATGGTTAAATGGATTCCAAAGGGGAAGGAAGAGTTGGCGGGAGGAAAGCAAAGTATATATTTAAAGAATATTTTAAATGATTTCAAATATCTACAAGCATGTTCATTTAAATTTCTTTGTTAATATGAACAGAATTATTAGTCATTTAGCTGAAATAATCCTGACTGATTTTAATAAAATATATGGGGAAAGAAATGCATTAAAATGTGTAGATTCTGTGTAAATAGTCAATGCAAAACAATAAAAAAACTTTTATGACCAGGTTATCCGAGTGAGTGTGAACATCCACTGACTTTAATATTACTTTGTGTGTTGTGAAAAAAATTTTGAAACAGGCATTATTTAAAGCCTTCTCCGATTGTTTTATTATTTTTTTTTACCATCTTAACTGTTTTTTTTTCCTTATTTCTTTTGGTGCATTATAGTCATACATAATGATGGTATTTATTATCACATTTTCATATATGCACACAATACAGCAATACAATTTGGTCAATATCCCCTCCCTCACCCCCCACCTCTCTCCTCCCATCCCCTAATCCCTTGCCTCTCTTTCTGGTTCCTATATATTTCCTAAAATATCCAGTTGAAGCTGACATTTAAATTCACAAATTTTTGATATTAAATATATGATTTTATGAATATACTCTAAATGAACTATATCCAGTTAGACTTTGTTAGTCCATTTTCTACTAATGTAATAAACTACCTGAGGTTGAGTGACTTTATTCTGGCTTATGATTCTGATGGTGCAAGGTCAAGGGATGTCATCTGACAATAGTTTCTTTACCTGTATAGTCCTGAGCTGGCGCAGTGCATCACAGGGTTGAGAAACTAGAAGGGTATGTCTATGTCCTCTGGACACTTTCTCTCTCTCTTCTTGTATAGGTATCTGCACTCATTCATGGGTGCTCCACCCTGATGATCTTATACAATCCTAATTCTATCCCCAAGGCCCCATCTCTCAGCACTATATTTAGATTAAGTTTCCACTCTATTAATAACTCACAGCGTGTAAACTCCAGTAGGAATTTAGAAAGGGGCAAACAATAGTCAGCCACAGTAGAGGAATAAATGAGTGTTTATTTTTTCCCACAAATATATCATTCTTTAAAAGTTTCATGTTGAATAGAATTTAAAGCATTAATTAATAGAGCACTAATTCTTATTCTTTTTTTATTCTGTTGTGACTTTGTTTTCTTTCAACTTTGATGCCAGTAACTAATTTGAAATGTGAAGAACAATAAGTTAAATATTATTAAAAGACATTAGGTCAATATCAAATGTTATCTTGCTAAAATACTCATCTAGGTAATACATTTGATATTAGTTGAAACTGAAGAAGAGAAAAAATAATCTTTTTCTTCTACCTGTCTTAAGGTATCAGGCTGGGGCTCTATAAAGTAGACTGATGAAAGACAATAAACAAGAAAAAGATAAAAAGAGATAAACAGGTATGTTTTGTTTTGTTTAATTTTACCATATATATGATACATATTCATGGGAGTATCCAAGCTGAGTAATTAAAAAAAAAATAGATGGAGTTGGATTCATTTTATTTTATATTAAAAATGGAAGAGGTTTAGGCTTCTGAATGAGATGGCAAGTAGTGGAAAAATGACCCTGGAAAAGTGCTTTTAGGTAAGGTTTGCCTTATAGTTTTAAGTCAGGGCTTTCACCATTGATAAAAGTTGGTGATTCTTCCTCTTCCTGGAGTGGTAACCTCTTCTGTAAATAGAAATTCATTTCTCAAAAGACACCTGGTACCATTATGAGATTATCCTGAACCTGTTAGTTTTAAAGACTTTAGAGAAATATAATTCAGATGCTAAAAAGACATGTCTTGGTATCCTTCACCACTATGCCTCTAAAGTTTTCCACTTAGATGCAGTCATATTCCTATGAAAGAAACTTAGAATGTCAAGGAAATAGCAATGTATTTACTAATATATATTGTTATTCTGTAGCTTGTCCCAGAAAGTTTTCAGGATCACTGGAATTTACAATTAAGTTTTATCACCTTCTAGTCTGTTAATTTTTAGAATCTCTTCTCATTTTAATAGAGAATTTTTATATAGAGATATTATATATTTTTTTCTAAAAGCCAAGACTAAATAGGAAAAGATCAGTAGCCTCTTCTGTTTTTCATTTGTCTACTTTTTAAACTGAGATGAAATTCATATAGCATAAAGATAACTATTTTAAATTTCTTTTTAAAATGAATGTCACCAGCATTGACATTCAGTATACTTACAATGTTGTACAATCCCCACCTTTGTCTAGTTCTAAAATATATTCACTATCACCAAAGAAAACTCTTTAACAGCAGGAATTTAGAAAGGGACAAACCATAGTCAACCACTGTAGAGGAATAAATTAATGTCTATTTTTTTCCTTATTTTAGCAGTTGCTCCACATTCCCCATCCTCCATCCCTTGGCAACCTCTAATCTGCTTTCTCTTTGTTTCCATGGATTTACCTGTTTTGGAAAGTAAATAAATGGAATCATACAATTATTGACATTTTTCTTTCACTTAGCATGATTTGTTTTGAGATTCACTCCCCTTGTTGCACATAGCAATACTTGTCTCAGTTCAATCAGGTTTCCATTAGAAAATACCTTTGAATGTATAATTCATTAGACAGCAATGTAATGCTCAAGTTCTTGAGGCTGAAGAGTATCAGATCAATGACTCAGAAGATTCAGTGTCTTTTGATGGTTTTCTCTGCTTCAAAGATGGCACCACCTTGCATGATGGAAGAGGCAAAGAAGACCCTTTGAGACTCTTTTGTACGGACATCAATTCCATTCCAGAAGATGGACCCTTCATGTCTTAATAACTTCCCGGAGTCTCCACTTATTAATACTGTCATATTGAGTATTTTGCATGCAACACTTGTAGGAATAGAAAAAAATTCATACTGTAAATGATTGCATTATTCCATTTCTTTATATGCATCAATAATACACATACACATGCACGTACACACACACACATACACACCATAATTTGATATTCATTCATCCATTCATGGATATTTGGGTCATTTCTACCTTTCGGTTATTGTGAATCATGTTGTTATGAATGTGTATGTATTTGGACTTCCTTGGGTACAAATTTCCAATTCCTTTGGGTACATATCTAGCAATGAAACTGTGAGATCATATGGCAATTCTATGTTTAACTACATTTTGAGGAGACTACAAGCTGTTTTTCATGGCAGCTGAAGCATTTTATGTTGCTACTAGCAATATATAAAAGTTCCCATTTCTTCACATATTTATTGTTGGCACTTACTATTCTCTTTTCTTCCTTCCTCCCTTCCTTTTTTTCCTTATAGCCTTTCAAGTTGGTGAGAAGTTGCATAGCATTTTGTCTTTGATTTGTGTTTTCTTAATTACTAATAATATCAGCATATTTCCATGTGCCTTTCTCTTTTGGTAACTTGTAAAATTTCAGTGGAAATTCATGAACATGTTTTCCTTCTTAATTGGGTTACTTGTCTCTTTGTAGTCATAGTGCAAACCTCTATTTTTTGTCATGTGTATGCTCTAAAGTAACCTTTCCTGCAGCTTTCCATTTTGGTAGTGATTGGACAATTATTTCACTTAATGCCAGGAAGTGTGTGTGTGTGTGTGTGTGTGTGTGTATGAGTGTGTACCACAGAGAGACAATGGGATAGACAGACAAATAGATGGAAAAAGAAAAAAAAAAAAAAGGAACACAATCATTCCCAGCCATGACAACACCGAAAGCTCTGCCTTTGTTTTCACTTCCTTTTTCTTGTGGTGGGGCTCAGATGGTGGGAAAATCTGGGGCATCCCAAGCCTTTACTTAGCATACTTTTTACCTTGGCCATGCACATAATATTCTGAATTCTCCAAGATGCTCAGCAACTTTTGAACACTCTAGTTGCTCAATGAAACTCTCCAGAGTTTGGTTTTTGTTTTTTGTTTGTTTGTTTGTTTGCTTTTTTTTTTTTGGTCCCAAGTGACTATGGGTTTTGCAATTGCTTTACAATATCCTAGGCAGTCTCACTGATTTATAACTCTGAGAGTGTTCTCAGGAAAACAAGCACATATACATACAAAAAAAAAAACCTCACAAGTTCTTTTCAATACTTCCAGACTTCAAGTAGGCTCCAGGAAAATTGGAAAGGGCAGGTGCAATTCTTTGCCTTTTCTGGGATAGGCACCAGGCATGGACTGCAATCTTCATTGCTGCCACTGGACTGAATCAGGAGTGGGCTGGGGCAAGGACAAAGAAAAACCAAATAGAATTCTTATGGGTTTTAATTTGCCATTTTTTTTATTCAACATTTGCTTTGTGTAGAACACATTTCACTTTCCTAGATTTCTGACAAAGTTGAATCTGACAATTTGCTTGAGTTTTCAATATTTTCATGGAGCATCAGTTCCTTGGAGCTTTGGTAAATATTTTCAGTGACATCACACTCTGATATTGCTAAGTCACAGAACTTCTGCCCAAGAAAATTCTCAAAATATATTCTAGTAGGAGTTCAGCTTCTGCTTCTGTTCTTAGCAGCCAGGAAGGTGCTCTCATTAAGGAGATAAAATCGCCCTACCTGGCTGAATGCTTATTTCAACTTTCTGTGCTATATTAGCAATTAACAGTTTGAAAGCACATTAAATCCATAAATAAATAAATATATATTCTTTATTATTCTGTTCTCAAAATGAATTATGTTTTTTATATGTAAACCCTGTAGCAGTGCTGAGCTTTCCTAGTCATATTATCCTTATGGATAAATCATGCCCTAACTGTATTCACACACACACACACACACAAAGATATATATTTAAAAAAAACTTAGATAAAAGAATTGATGAACTGTCTAACAAAATTCCAGATGTAGAAGATTTGAACATGTTTATAATGAGACTGAGTATGCAGGTATACACAATATTGAGGCATTTCAGATGAATATGGAAAGTCTGTCTTTTATATGCATAAACCGGCAGGTAAGACAGTATCCAGGGTACCCTGCAGTGCGGGAGATGAGGTGTTACACTGCAAGAAAGTTGTCTAAATGTGAGAGCTCAGTTTTTGAAAATTATTCATGAAGTGATGGGAGATGAAATCACCAGTGTAAAAATACCTGAGCAGTAAAACTCTAGTAAAAATTAGAGTGAATCCAACACAGACATTGGATGTTTATGTATTAAAATTAATACGATTTGAAAATACTGAAGTTGTATATTTGGAAACAATAGAATATAACTTTGAAATTTCTTTTTAAAATTCATAGTAGAAAACATATCCTAAATTTTAAAATCCAGCCTATAAAAGAACCCAGGTATTTGGGCAAATGCAATGCAAGTGTTGTTTTATTTTATTTGGTCCTAAAGGCTTTTATATATAGCCTTGAACCCTTACACTTTTGCAAAGTGTCACGATGTGAATACAGTTGTATCTATATCAAGTATATTTTCTTCCCCTCCCTCCAATGATTTCTTAGAAAATAAAAAGAGGAAACCAATGCATGGAGATAGTGGAAAAGGCAATAACTGGTGAAACAGATTTTAACACAAGTTGGGAAATGAGAAGCAGATGGAATCTTGAGGCTACTTTAAGGGAATGGAGGGAGTCTTGATTCAATCCACACATAGAAAAAGGCCGCACAGGCACTGTTCTCCCCACTAGCAGCCTAGAGAAGCTCAAATCTGCACATAAGGGAGAAGGGAGACTTGGATGAATAACAGAGGAAGGCATGAGCAGAGTGTTTGCAAAGTTTCTGTCAATGGATGGAGTTTTTGTCAATCATTATCCAGTACTTTTTAACTCCATCCACATGTTTTATAGAATCACTGGTATTTCAAAATAAGAGCAATACTTTAAAAAAGTGGAATAAGATGCATGGAAATAACAGGAATCCCTAGTATAGTTTAATCAGGTAAAATAAACCCCTCATCTGCATTTTGCTAATTTCAGTTTGATTCCAGAGGTCCTAATCACTAAAAAAGTTCTAGAATGAGGATTGTTGCTAGAAGCATTCTTCATAGAAGCACAAAATTCTGCCACGGTTTGGCTATGATTTATTCCCATGGGTTTCTGTTTGGCAATGTGAGTTCTCAGTATGAAAATAAAAATTTGGTAGTATTTTTAAAAGGTAGCTTACTGATGGGTAACTGAAGACACCACCTTCTGAAACAATCACAGATTATCTTTGGCAAGACACCCCTCCTCATCTCTAATTTTCTTTATCACCGTATGCTCTCTCCCTGGCACATGCACTCCCACCATTATTACGGCATTGCTCTAAGATCTTCCCTAGAGGCAAGGAGATGTTGGTACCATGTCTGTCCTTGAACCTCAATAACAATGTGCTAAATCTCTTTCCTTTATATTTGAAAACAGACCAATACACATCTCATTGCTACCCAGAGTTCATAAGAAATGATGATTACTTATATAAATATGTTGTTCCAGGAAATCTGTAATCATTTAGGGAATATTTATAATATGATTATGAAGCTCCATTCCTCCAGAAATACTAATCTAATTAGTCTGGTAAATGGTCTCTGGTTATCTGTTAAAAAAAATAAAAAAGGAAAAAAACATTTTAACGTGAAGCCATGGTTAAGAATAATTTATTATTATAGGGGCTGGAGCGGTGGCTCAGCGGTTTCGGTGCTTGCCTGGCAAGCACGAGGACCCGAGTTCAAACCCCAGCACTACATACACAACTGAGTGTTGGAGCAACTAAGGCCATGTGAGAAACTAAATAAAGTTGTTTCTCTCTTTCTCTGTCTCTCTCACTGTCCCTCTCTCTTTAAAAAAAAAAAAAAAAGAATAACATTATAGAAGTAATAGTTGTGTTTGCCCAAAATTCAAATGTGGAAATCTCAACCCCTAATATGGATATATTAGGATATGAAGACTCTGGGAGACTATGAGATCATGAGGGCAGACCTCTCATTAATAGGATTTAACCCTTTGCTAAATCACAGAAACATTACCCTCCATACTCTGGTTAGCAATAGAGTCATTTTTGTTGTTGTTGTTGTTATCAATGGGTTTCATTGTTGACATTTGGGGATAAAATATTTCACAATATACAACAGACCTAAAAAAGTAACCTCTCTCCATTGTATATGGATGTTAGGGTATCTGAGGTGAATATATTGAAATAAAAACAGATTTAACTTTAACATGTAATATGCTACAAGGTGGATGTTTAGTATAAGCTTCCTGTGTTTATTAAGAAAATGGAGTCATAATTATATTTTATAAAAGTAAAAAATGATATTACTTACTCTAGGAAAAATTCTGTCAAACTAAAGTGTGTTCTAATTATGACACACAAGCTGGCATAAATTTTAAAACTCAACTGTGTACAAAGTAAAGTTATTCCACTTTACCTTGGTTATTCTACCATTCTTATTCAAATAGGACAGGTTTAATAACCGCAGTGTATATCATTTATCCTTTCCTATCAATCCTCTTGGTGGATAAGATTTATATAACCTTATATTTGTAAGCAATCTTCATTGCACCTTATTTTATTTTCTTCATATTTTTATTACTGAAAATTGAACTCAGGGGTATTCTACTGCTGAGCTACATCCCCAGACCTTTTTATTTTAACACAGAATCTCACTAAATTGCAATAATCCTGCCTCAATTTCCTGAGTAGCTGGAATTATTGCATGTGCTGTCACAGCTGGCACTGGACATCAGTTTTTAGAATCAATTCATACAAAATTATGAGGCAAAAGAAAAATTCTACTACCCAAATTCTTATCTCAATAAGAAGGGAAGGATCAAATTTATTATTGAGCAAACAATAGGATTATGTTCATACAAGTAGCAAGAGAAAATATAGTCTGGACAAGTTTATGTAATAACAGAAGAAAAATAATTTAGTGTTTTTCTTTCCACTTTGAGAACAAATTGATGTTCTTATGACAATTTCTCATACAACTCATGATAATCCTAAGCAAATTTTAGAGATGTAAGTACGGAGTCCCACAGATCAGAAAACCTGAGATTTTTCAATATAATATGAAAAGATATTTTATCTTTGTTTATTTATGTTTTTAAGGAATACCCAATAAGGTCATTATTAGACAAAGAAAATTTTATTTTACTTACCCTTACAAAGCTTATCAAAGTTATAGTTTCAAAGTATGTTACATAATTTAAAACTCAATAGAATGTTAAGTCATATCTTGTAGCAATTACAAGATGAAACTATTAGGACATAGATGAGAGGGAATAAAAACACTTATTTAATTTTTTATATAGTGGTAATGCGACATATTTGATTGGTTTGCTGAAAGACATAAAACTAACAACAATATATATTTGGGCAGAGGTAGGATAAGACAGACCATTTCACATAAAATAATTTTAATGTTTGCCATTTCTGTTTGTTAAAATCAGATTTAATCATATTGTTGATATTTTAATATAATTAACAATAAATTTTAAAATATGCATTAATCCAGAAGTGGAAATGATACCATTGGTAATGAAATGGCTCATAATTCTTCACAAAGCGTACTTATGTAGGATTTTTAACAGCAAATGATACAATATAATAGGAGAAAAAACCCAAAGAGATTATTGGGAGTAGAAAATCTTTCAGGAACTGTTCCAAGAGATCCTTTATTGAAGTATGCAGTATTTGATTTTCTTCTGGAAAAATAATTCATCAATATTTATAAAAAGAATTTTTATTTGGGAAGATCTGCCACCTAAGTTTCCAGGTTCCCTAGTCATGTAGCCAAATGAAAGTTTCTGACCAGCTGTAGGTTACCAGTATGTAAACTTGCATTTGGTGCTACAAAAGGAATTTTGAACTTTAAACAGTTATATTACAAATTATTAGTTAGTTAACTTTTAACTTTTTCCTTTTGTAGTCAAGATTCAAGAGAAGGTATGTAGGATTGCTGGGAAGTAAATAAACAAGCTAATCCACTCTAGCTCTAAACAAATTCTGTTACACAGGTGTGGATTAAGAAGTAATGTGAAATAATTTTATTTCAATTTGGTTCAATCTATTTGGCTCACTAAGCACAATGTTCAAAAATTAATTTTGATGATTTTTTAAAAGTTAATGATCACAGCCTGTTTTTCTTGTATAAATATTTATAGAAGAGTTAACAGAACTCTACTAAGGCTATGTTGGCCAATACAATATTTTCAAAAAACTCTTATGTAAATATGCATGGCATTTCCATTTATGTTTGTCAATGAGGTTATTTTTACTGTTGTCATATCGGTATAATATTAAATTAGTTGTCATGGGACATTTAATTTCAATAGATTGCTCTTTGAGTGAAAAAAATGAGATTTTACAAACCAATAGACATGATTTATTTTTTCTGTCTACCTAAAGTAGAAGAAATAATTATTTCCATGTTCAAGTAGAATTTTAGATTTCAATTTTGTAATGAGTTCGATATACTTGAAGTGCATAAATATATTTCCAATTTACTTGGTCATGTATAATTCTAAAATTGGGTAAAATTTCATTAATAAAATTGAATCAGTGCATGCTGAACTCATGTGGTAAGGAAAAAAAAATAATCACCCTTCCATGTTTTCAATAGGAAATAAGCTATTTTTCTGCTATTTTGTTCAGGTTCTTTCCTTCCTTCCTTCCTTCCTTCCTTCCTTCCTTCCTTCCTTTCTTACATAATTCTTTCTTTCTTCTTTCCTAACATATTTTGTTGACCTTACTAAGTTTATAATAAAGCACCATTTAAACATTTTTACAGTATTTTAACTCAACCCATATAAGCACGTCCTACTTCTTGTTGAGTGTGTAGAAGAGTTATTTCTTAATACTTCCTTCCCTTCATCAAGACAAAGTAACGATGCTGAAATGGGGAATAACAGAGTAGGTTCCTATTAGACAGAAATGGTAAGTAAAAGGCCCTTTGGTACTGGATGGAATTAAAAAGAAGAAAGAAAGGAAGAGAACAGTGCAAATGTGCTGACTGTTCCATGTTATTTCCCACCCCAATCACACAGTATTAAAGCTTGGATCTGGAATGTCTTCTAAAGACTCATGTTTTGAAGTTTGGTCTCTATCTGATGACACTCTTGGTAGGTGGAGAAAGTTTCTAGAAATTACACCTTATGTGAGGAAGTAAGTAATAGAATCTATGGTCTCAAAAGTTGTATTGGGATCTCATTATACCCTTTCCTATCCCATATGTGTGTGTGTGTGTGTGTGTGTGTGTGTGTGTGTCTATGTCTGTTTGTGTGTCTGTCTCTCTTTTCCTGGCCACCCTGAGGTGAGTTGCTTTTCTCTGCCACACTCTACCTGTTTTGATGGTCTGTTTCATCATAGACCTAAAAACAATGAAGCCAAGTGACCATGGATTAAAACTCTGAAACCATGAGTCAAAATAAATATTTTATACTTTAGGTTGGTTTTCCCACGTATTTTGTCAAAGGAATGAAAAACAAACTCAGAAAATTGGTACTGAGAAGTAGGGTGATTTCTGTGGCTATACATGGCCTTATGGATCAGAAGCATTTGGAACAGGTTTGTAGGTGGAGTTTGGAAAGGTTTAGAGATGCAGGCTAAAGAAGTCTTAGAAGGTTGTAAGCAGAGCTTAACTGATGCTCTGGTGAGAGCTTAGAACACCAGAATTTCTGCAGAAATGAAAATAGTGATGAATATACACTTAAGGTTTCAGATGGGGATCATGACTCTGTTGTGCACTGGAGAGGAGGACAAATGGGTTACATTCTGGCAAAGAATTTGTCTACATTTTTCCATGCCATGAGGCTTTGTTTGAGTCTGAATTTAAAACTGGTGGGCTAATTATTCTGGAAGAAGAAATTTCAAAAAAGCACCACATTCAGGAAGTGGCATGGTGTTTCTAACTTCTTTTAGCCAGATTTTCTGTGAGAATCAAGACAAAAACAGCAGAATATGAGGGTTTTTAAAACTTTCATTTTGCCTAGGATGAAATAAAAGCATGTGTAAATTGTGGCCCAGGAAGTTATGGTTGCTGGAGAAATCAGCATGATTAAAAAGAAGACAAGAATTTTGCACCACAAAAATGGGAAGGCTATGTTGGCTATGTTGAGTTATCTCAAGAATTTCTTAGAACTTACTCACCTGAGGCTCAAGGGTATAAAAGTTCAAGCAATTTTGGAACACTAACCTTTGAGAAGAGAGCATGCAGGTGTCCTGCTACCACATGGCTTCCTCAGAAATGGTTTTCCTGGAATGAATTTAACTGTGCTCTGCCAACCAAGCACTCAGAAACTGCTTAAGTCATGGTTCAAGGAAGCCTGGCTACTGCTCAAATAGTGGAAGATGTTGGTATATTATCCACATGGTTCTTAGTTTTCAGGCAAGCAGATTGTAAGCATTACATGGCTTCCACTGGGATTTAAAATTAAGGCCTAGGAGGTCAGGTAGTATGTGGTAGGGTAAGAAACTGTGAGCAGCCTGTAAGACAGTGATTGTAAACCTGTAAAAATGAAGCCCAATTTCTAATGGAGACCCCAGGAGGTTAGAGATGTCAGAGCTCTAGAATGTTCATCCAAGAAACCTTCAGACTAAAAGGAGATATAGCTATGTGAACTGCAACCATCAAGGCCATAGGGGCAGGGCTTGCCCACATCTTCTGAGGCTCAAATCTCACCATCATATGCTGTAGATTCTTGACACAGGGTAATGACTTATAATGTTTTCCTTGTTGGATTTGGAACCTAAGTCCTTTCTATGCCCCATGGTTCCCTATTAGAATGGAAATATTTATCTTATGCCATCTCACCGTTGCATATTGAAAGTATGCAACTTGTTTTAACTTAAAAAAAAAAAAAACATTTAAGCTAAGGGGCTGGAGCAGTGGCTCAGCAGTTACAGTGCTTTCCTGGCATGCACAAATACGCCAGTTCAAACCCCAGCACCACATACACAATGAAGTGTTGGAAGAATGGAAGTCACATGAAGAACTAAATAAAAATTGTTTCTCTCTTTCTCTCTCTCTTACTGTCCCCTCTTTCTTAAAAAAGAAAAATAAAAAAAAATTAAGCTAAGAGCTTACCATAAATCTCGAAGGAAACTTTGTACTTGAACTTTTTAGTAATGCTGGAATAGTTAAGTTTTGAGACCTCACAGAGAAGATTGACTAAATGCATTTTGCAATGCGAAATGGCATGACATTTTAGGGAGGAGCAGAATGTTATTATTTGAATCTAGAATGTTCTCCTGTGGCTTATCTATTAACAGATTGGTCCCCAGCTAACAGAGCTATTAAGAGGAGGTAAAAATTTCAGAAGTGGGACCTAATTGGAGGAAGTAGGTCTTAGGTGTTATGGCCTTTAAGGTTATATTAAGAATCAGGCTCCTTTCTCTATCTCTCTCTATGTGCTCTCTGGGGACCATCAGACAAGCAATTTTGCTCTGTCATCCACTCCCTGCCATAATGTTCTGCCTCACCACAGGCCCAGAAAAAAAGTAGCCTGGTGACCATAGACTGAAATTTCTGAAAATATAAGCCAAAATAAAACTTTTCTCCTTTAAATTGACTTTGCCAGATATTTTGTCACAGTAATAGAAAGTTAAAATACATACATATCTCTTTCAAAACCCCAATTCTGGGTAGTAAGAGGGATAATGAAATTTCCAAGGGAACTCATTTTCAGGGCATCTGGGCACACACAGTTCACCAGGGCCCAGGATCAACTCCCACGCCCCATTACACCCTTCCTCACCCCACCCCCTCAGCAGCTGCATGGATTCAGGACTCAGGCATTTTCTGGACAACCATGCCCAGGATCCCACCACAGCTGACTCACCCAGTCAGTGAGCATAGATCTGGCCTTCAGGCACATATAGTCCACCCAGCCTTAGGATCCCCCCTCCCAGTCATGACTGTGTACCTGCTGCACGTGTGACCACTAGCTGCACTCCAAATACGACAGATCCATTTCTTTTTTTTTTTTTTTTTT
>PVKS010028329.1:5256-26644 GCA_004027875.1 Aplodontia rufa | reverse complement strand
TTTAAGAGAGAGGGACAGTGAGAGTGAGAGAGAGAAAGAGAGAATCAATTTTATTTAGTTTTTCATGTGGCTTTTGTTGCTCCACGCCTTTCTTGTCTGCCTGGTACTGGGGTTTGAACTCAAGTACTCATGCATGCCAGGCAAGTGCTGAAACTGCTGAGCTACCGCTCCAGCCCCAGCTTATGTCTTTTGAATACCTCAAATCTATCACTTCCTCTCCCCACACTCGCATGGCTGTGGTTCATCTTGGCGACATTTCTTGCCTACATGACTGAAACAGGATCCGTGCTTTCAAACATGTCCTTGCCTCAGACCATTATGATTTACCCAAAGGGAGTGATCTTTCTAAATATACAAATCACATTTTAAATTGAGACAATTTCTTCTTTTTTCTCTTCCTCTGAGGCTTTAATTGTTCCTTCATACACATCAGTGAATATATGTGATTCTGGAGGGAGGACCAGAAAGGACATGGCCTCACCTTAGGTGCCCGGAAAGTGAACAGGCCACTAATGGAATGTAAGTGCTTTGAGAGAGTCCTGAGCAGGGAGCCTGGAGCATCATGCGATGCTTGTCAGAGTGGCAAAATCTTAGCTGGTTCTTGAAGAATACAGGAAGTAGTTCGTGCAAAAGTCTGGAGAGAAGAGAAAAAGACAGGGAGAAACCTAATCATTAAGGGTCATATATGGCCATAAATAGAAGTCAAGTCTGTTTTGTTCTCAAGTTAAAAAAAAAAATCAACCTAAATTGATTTAAACAAAAAAGGGCCTGAATAACGGAAAAGACTAGAGGGTGAAGTGGATTGAGCAAGCCTGGACCCAAGGGCTCTGACATGTCACCTCCTGTGTTGGCCTGTCTCAAGCAAGCCTCACGCCCACCATATCCAGACAGCCAGGCTTGGAGTCCACTGATTTATAAACCCAGCAGGGGCTGTTCCTGATCAGTGGTTCCTAAGACTGGTTTTTCACAGGGCTGACAGAGACAAATGACCAAGCCTCAATCAATCACTGGGCCAAAGGGACAATATTTCCACATCTCCAGTTGCTAGAGCTGGCCAAGTCAGAGGGGATGGAGAACGATGGCAGAGATCAAAGCAAAAGCAAGGAGGGTGCCAATTTCCCTGTGGACAACCAGGCACTGTGCCCAGAGGTAGGAGGAGCAGTCGACAGCCAGGGTGACACAGTAGCAGCAGCCTGTGAAGCCATCCTAACACTGCGGGGCTCCAACGGGGGCCATCGAAGGATGTGCAAGATACAAACCCTCATGGAGCCAGTGGTAGAAGGCAGAGGCGCTGAGGACAGGGACGCTGATTTGGAAGCTGTTATATTAATTTAGTAACATATTATCATTGCTGAAATTAATGTCAGTACAAATCAAGAGAACCTGATACATTTGCACAAGACGGCAGGTCTCAGGTAACTGTGGGTGGGAGCTCTAGGGAGATAGAAACTGAGTGTGACCCTGGGTTTGAGGCTTGGGCAACCAAATGAATAGGAACTTGTTGAACAGGGACCCATGAGCGGGAGTAGCTGGGGGCAGGGGGAGAGGAACTAGGTGACTTTATAGTACCTGTTGAACATCTCTTTTCCAAAATGCTTGGGACCAGAGTGTTTCACGTTTCAGACTTAGGAATATTTTCACATTCATAAGGAGATATCCTTGGGATGGGGCCCAAGCCTAAACGCAATACACATGTTTCATGTGTACCTTACACGTATTGCCTGCACCTGTGTTTTGACTGCCGCCGGTCCCATGAGGTCAGATGTGGAACTTCCTGTTGCAGCTTCATGTTGGTGCTCAATGAGTTCTGGATTTGGGACCATTTTGGAATTTGGAGTTCCGAGGGAGGGATACCTATTGGGGAAGAAGACCTATTTCTCGCTCTTGAGGCTCATAAGTCACAAGGGATGAATGAAGGCAGTGATGGTGCTGGAACATGGATGAACTCCAGACCCCCTCCTATGCCACTCTGGAGTCACCTCTGGAGCCAGGAAAAACTTTCTCAAGGCAAAACCTAGAGGTAAAGTTTTACAGAATGTGGCAGAGAATAAATACTTCAAGAGACTATGAGAATTAATTACCCTGCTAAATCGTTAATAGTATCTGGAAATCTCTCATTTCCCTATGAAATTGGTCTATCAATACAATTAAGTATAGCTAGCAGTGGATCCCCATCATAGGAGGTGGGAACCAGGACCAGCCAGCAGGACTGTGCCCCTACCAGGTAACTAAGGGATACTGGCTAGGCAAACAGCATGGGACAGCTACATCTGACACTCTGGGCTTCAAGAGTTCCATGTCCTTACCAATTCTCCATGAAGAACTAGAAGATGTTCTAACAAGCTCCTGAGTATCACTAGATGAAAGGACTGAGTCACCCCGAAAATTCATCCATAAAGTAAGCTACTTTCTCCTTTCAGATTTTCACAGATCAGAGCCCATCAGAGTAAATGGGAAAGTTGGTCCCTGGTTGGCAGTAGAAACGCTGGGGCTTGTCTTTGTCATGTGACTCTGTGGAGCCCGTTGGAGCAAAGGATGGGGGACAGAAACAAAGACGAGGTGCTTTAACAAGCTGCAGCCTTGCAGCTCCATCTCACCCCAGAGCACCATAGTAATTTCTTGTTTGTTTTCCTCCTACCTAAAAGTGTCAGCCTAGGGCTTATGAGATATGCCTTAACACAACCCAAGAAGAAATTTTAAAAACAGTTCTTCCTTCAGGAGTGAAAACTATCCGGAAAACTGGAGAAGCGTTGAATGTCACTGTAAGGAAATGAAAAACAGGAGGTGACATGTTTGTGTTGGGCAGATGGGAAGTGGCTTTCTGTACTTCCATAGGTAATTATAACATCGTCAAGGAAATATGAGAAAGCCATTAGCATTGCACAAACACCTGCTAATCTGTTTTTGAATGTCATTCAGTTGAAATCAACCATAGCCTGACGTATGCTTTTTCAAAGTGTTAAATAATATTTTAGTTTTGCAAATTTACTATGAGTTTAAATACGTGACTCCTCTCGAATGTTCCATTTCTAAATTACCTCTTGAATTAAGACTAAAGGAATGAATTCATGTAATTCTGGCATTTCAAAAAGAGTGACACTTGTTAATAGTGGAATTTCACAAACTTAGTCTTTCTGTGTTTAGCAGTAATATTGCCAATATTTATTTGAATAGCCAACTAACTGCATAGAGGATGTGTATTGACTTGCAAACCTAGGATGCTGGAAAAAGAAGGAAGTGTAGTGTTTCCTTCTCTGGCAAGAGCTGTATATCTGCTATCTGTGGGGACCTGTTGGTTGCTGAGCAAATCACTTTGTTCCGTATATAGCCTTGTTCATTCACGTGATTCTCCAAACAGCACACACCCAGGGTTTTGTTTCAAATGAATAATATTAGTAAACACTCTGTCCAATAAACCTGAAATGGAGAGAAAGGTAAGATTTCTGGATAACTTAGGTAGTTTTTCCCCTTGACTTTGGAGTCCTTCTGTTTCAAATCTTTTTGAAGGTTGGAATCTCGTTCTTAGGTTCCATTAATAAATGCTTGGAACACTCCCTGGAATGAGATCACTCCTTCCCCTAGCTTTTTAGAGGCAGAGGTGAAGGTGAATTACTCTTGAGCAGTCTGTGGGTTAAAGGAGCTGCCTTCTTAAGCCCTAAAAAAAATAAAAAAATAAAAAACAACAACTTAAAATCTCTTAGGGTCACACTAAAAAATGCAGTTTAATAGCTCCTGAGTGAGCTAAGTGGGATAAGGAAGAAGGAGCACTACATGTGTCAGAAATGTTGTTCCTGCCTCTGTTTCCTGCCCACAAATCCATTTCCCACCGTGAATAATCATTGTGCAGAACTGGGGAAATCCTATTTGAGTGATAGGATTTGTGAAACTTAGTGATTAGTTTGGTTTTTGAAGAACACTAAAAAGAAATTTGGCAAATAATAGTTCTAACTTGAGGATATATACATGAAAGAGATTTTCCTACAGTCCTTAATGATAGATGGGACACAACTTTCAAAACGAAGGTTATAACTGGTCATGGTGGCACAGACCCAAAATCCCAGCCACTTGGGAGGCTGAGGCAGGAGGATCACAAGTTCAAAACCAACCTGTGCAACTTAGCGAGACCTTGTCTCAAAATAAAAAATAGAACGGGATGAGGGTGTAGCTCAGTGGTAGAGTGTCATGCCCCTGAGTTTAATCCCCAGTACTAAGAAAAAAGAAAGAAATTACAGTTGTTATAATTCATGTCTTTGCAAACTATTTAGCTTTTAGTATATTCTTCTGATTTTAAAATGATGAAATGTGGGGTTATCTTTCAATACCAGGCAAATATTATAGTAGTTTCAATAAGAAAACATATTTTACCTTTAAAGTATTACTGTATAATACTCTTCTTAATTGTTGAGTCTACTTCATTCAGTACACAACTTATTACTAAACCAATAATTTCCAATTCTGGAGAAAGCAATCATTTAAAAATGAGGGATTTGTATACCCAATCTTTATATTCTGCTGTAATTTTATTTTATTTTTTTATTTTTGTTAAGAGAGAGGGACAGTGAGAGAGAGAGAGCCAATCAATTTTATTTAGTTTTTCATGAACTTTCATTGCTCAGACACTTCATTGTGTACGTGGTGCTGGGGTTCAAACCTGCGTACTTGCGCATGCCAGACAAGTGCTGTAACCACTGACCCACCGCTCCAGCCCCTCTGCTGTAATTTTAAAGCATGATTAAATTTATAATTCTATTGTTCTTCAGGTGAAGAGCCTTGGTGTCCTATATTCTTTGAATAGGAGTGACTTATGATTTTAACATCAACGAGTATTAAAATTTTGTATCGGTTCTTATTAAAATCCTATATAAGTGCACCAGATGGAAGAAGTGGAATCTAACAATTGGGGTCTCTGGGTATCTCATCCATATCTTAAGCCACGCTCATCACATTGGTGCAGTTTCGTCAAATGATTGGGGTGTTGGCTGGTTTTGTTTCTAAGAGGGTACCTACATCCAGAGAAGACAGTTTCCTCTTATAATGGAGGGGCTCTGGCCTTTTGACCCCAAAATTCCTTTCAGAGAACGCGAACATGGATGTGAGCGTCAGGGTGAGCACTCAGTTTGGAGACAATGTCCAGGAGCCTGCCTGAGCTTGAACTCTGAAAAGAATTGTGAAGCTGCATCCTGTCCGAGCTTCCTCTCATTCCTGTATTTCTTTTTCCCTGTAGTGCCTTATTGGCAGCAAATGGACTATTCTTTGGTACTGTTTCTGTACATTCTTTCCCACAATCTTTTTTTTTTTTCTGTCTCCCTCACCTCCTTTGGTACCTTTCCTTCCAAGGCACTCACCTGACTTTCCTTTTCTTCCCCACGAGTTCTTTCATCCCAGCATCTGGCTTCCCCCCGACCTCCAAGTCCTTGTCCACATTCCTAATCTATGGAGAAGCAAACAACAAGACTGCAGGAACAATCCCTGGTCCTTCTGAAAGAGGGAAGCTTTGTTTCTTCTGAATCATTGGACTTGGGTGTCCATTTTTCTGCATGATAAAGCAATTCAGTATTCACATCTTGATTTACCTATGGAGAGAAACGAATGTCTCTGCAGCTGGGTCAGAGAGAGAGCTGTGCTGACTTGCCCCACCCAACTAATCCACTTGCACACATATCAGTGGACTTGGACACTAGCTAGGAACTGAGGAGACATCCCTACATTCAAAGTCTAGTGGGGAATTAGGGATGCAAATACCGACCGTTCAATGAGATACGATAAGGGCTGATGAGAATTCATTTGAGAATTTGCAAAATAAAGCAAGCAAATTTTTTTTTTTTTTCTGAGAGAGGAAGATCTTAGAAAGAAGATGACCTTTAAGAAGAGACCTGGAGGGGCTGGAGCAGTGGCTCAGCGGTTTTGGCGCTTGCCTGGCAAGCACGAGGACCTGGGTTCAAAACCCAGCACCAGTACACAACTGAGTGTTGGAGCAACTAAAGCCATGTGAAAAACTAAATAAAGTTGTTTCTCTCTTTCTCTGTCTCTCTCACTGTCCCTCTCTCTTTAAAAAAAAAAAGAGAGAGACCTGGAGAAAACAACAAACAGGAAAAAACTCATAGAAGGAGCTCCACTGACAGAAAGGTATAGACATTCAGAAACCACTTGGGTCAGCTGGGTGCAGTGGTGCACCCACACCCATGTTCCCAGCCACTCAGGAGGCTGAGACTGGGCGATTGCAAGTTTGAAGCCAGCCTAAGAAACTTAGTCAGACATTTGCTCCAAAATAAAATAGAGGGGCTGGAGTGGTGGCTCAGCGGTTAAGGCGCTTGCCTGGCATGCATGAGGACATGGGTTCAAACCCCAGCACCATGTACACAATGAAGTGTCAGAGCAACAAAAAGCCACATGAAAAACTAAATATGATTGATTCTCTCTTTTCTCTCCCTCTCATTATCTCTCTCCCTTTTTTTTTTTTTAAATAAAATAAAATAAAATAGAAAGGTCTGGATGAAGCCCAGCAGTAGAGGGCCCCTGGGTTGAATCCCCAGTTTGAAAAGGAGGGAGGGAGGGAAGACTCAGGAAACAGCACAAGTCACAGCTGGGAAATAGGGTATAATTCGTGGTGGCAAGAAACACAGCTGGACTTCACATGCCTTTTCCTGCTTAAGGAGCGTGGATATTATCCTATAGGTGAGGACGAAGCGTGGAGGAATGGACACTGCGCATGCTTAAAAACAGAAAACTCTGGCAAGCATTGGGAGGAAAAGTGGAGATAGGCTGATCCCCTGAAAAGGATGGCTTGAGCCTAAACAGACAGGAGGAATAGACGTGAGAGGTGTTTTGGAGCTAGAGTGGTTCTGGAAATCTGCATATGGGGGGAGGGACATTAGAGGAGAAAAGGGTCAAAGCTTTTTTTAAACTATTGTCTTGCATTTCCAAATCAATGGATAATAATATTATTGAAATATGCATGCAAGTAAAAGAGTGAGTTTGATTAGGGAAAGTTACACGAGTTTCAGTTGAATATATTCCCTTTGGGATGTCTATATTGACATTGATACATATGTGGAAAGAAGTGATACCAAGTCCAGGAAAGAAATGCAGATTTTTAAAAAATTTTATTTAGAAATTTATTTGTTGAACAATCAAACAAGCTTCTAATGAAATAATATATATATATATATATATATATATATAAATTCTGAAAATTAGATTTACCCCCAAGAGCCCCTCCCCAATTACCCACCCTTATCCCTACCCCCCATTCCCAATACATCTCTACAAATGCCTTAGGTTGTATGACATTACACCTTATCTGGATTTAAAACAAGATATTAGACCTCCTTTCTCAATGGCCAGGGTCTAGTTCCAGCCTCCACAGATGAGTGAAGACATTCGACCCTTGGTTCTCTGGGTTAAGCTGATTTCACTCAGCATGATTTCTTCCATTGCCATCCATTTACCTTCAAAGGCTGCAATATCATTGTTCCTAATTGCTGAGTAAAACTCCATGGTATATATGTACCACAATTTTTTGGTCCATTCATCCAGAGAGGGCCATCTGGGTTTTTTCCATAATTTAGTTATTAAAAATTGAGCTGCTATGAACATCAATTTCTTTGTGTCACTGTAGTGTGAAATGCAGATTTTTTAAATCATACAATAATGGCAGCAACTGAAGCCAGACATTTGAAGGAAACATCCCAGGGAAAATACATGGAGCAGAGGAAAAAGAAAACCTAAGCTGAAACCTTGAGAAATAGCCAGCCTGTCGGGGCAAGGATCAAGCAAAGAAGATTGGAAAGATGGAAAGGTAGGAAGAGATGTTGAGGGGGTTGGTGTCACAACATCAAAGAGAGAGAGATTTTCAGGAAGGGAGTGGACAGCAATGTTAGAGGCTTAAGGGTGGTCAAATAAGATAAGGAATGCAAATGAGATGTGGATTTCAAAATTTGGAATTTATAGGTAATCTTACCACCATGAGCTTCAGTAAAGTCGATAAAGACAGAGGGTCGAGGAAAGTGTGAGGCTTGAAGATGATGGGGGTGTGTTCCCTTTGAGAATTCCCTTGAGAACCCCTATATTCTACAAATTAGTGAGAACCCCAAGAAACTTTTGCTTATGTGGGTTACATCTATCAATACTAACCATGGAATCAAAACTGAGAACTTGAAACGTTATTTTTTATCCATTTAAAAATAAAACCCATAGGGCTGGAGCCGTGGCTCAGCAGTTACGGCGCTTGCTTTGCATGCAGGACACGAGTTCAAACCCCAGCACCATGTACACAATGAAGTGTTGGAACAAAGAAAGCCACATGAAAAACTAAATAAAATCGATTCTCTCTTTCTCTTTCTCTCTCTCACTGTCCCTCCCTCTTAAAAAAATAAAATAAAAAAATAAAATCTATTATACTTAACATAAGTAAATTTTTTGTGTGAAAAATAGTTATGTTTTCAACACAAAATTAGTATTTGCAATGCTACATGCTCAGTTTATAAAGCATGTTGCTAACCTATAGGTAATTGTGTATTAACATTTTCCTGATATGAAACCTAAGCAATCCACTCAGGTATTTCAATCGGTCCATCTTCTTCTAACTCCTAGAAAATACTTTAAGTAACAGAATTTAGTAAACTCCTCTAAATGTCATTTTTTCCCCAATCTCATCAGCAAAGTTTCAGCTTGCATCTTCTGACCACAGTATGAGGACTAAGAAAAAATGAAATATCTTCATGTCCAACAGCATCTACCACTGTGTATTCTCCATCCCATCTGGTCTATTCTCGGACTTTCTAGATAACCGTCATAAGGAGGCTTAAGTAAAATATTTAAAATCCTATCCTTGCCTATGAAATAAATGAGCACCAGAAATGTCAACAAAGGGGGCTGGAGCGGTGGTTCGGTGGTTACAGTGCTTGCCTAGCTTGCACGAGTACAAAGGTTCAAACCCCAGCACCATGTACACAACCAAGTGTCCAAGCAACAAAAGCCATGTGAAAAACTAAATGAAAATTGATTCTGTCTTTCTCTCTTCTCTCTCACTGTCCCTGTCTCTTAAAGAAAGAAATAAAGGAAGAAAGAAAGAGGAAGGAAGGAAGGAAGAAAGAGAAAGAAAGAAAATCTAGTTATTTAGGGGCTTAGAACTAGAATTTAAGACTACAACTCTTTCCAGGGCTTTCTTTGCTTATTAGTATTATTTTTTAGTATCATGGTACTTCTTGAAATTCATTATAAAGTATTTTAATAATCATCCTCAATGTTCTTATTCTTGTCCTCCTCCTCCTTTCTCCTCCATTTGTCCTGTAAAGACGTCAGAGGGTCCTCAACTGTCCCTCCCAGGATCCTCTCAAGTCATGTTCAGTACAGTGTGTTCCAGGAACGTCGAGGACATCTTCTGGGTCCTCTCTGAGACTCAGCATTTGTCTTGAGACAGCAGAACCCAGAGCGATTCATTTCTGGGTTTAAAAGAATAAATCAGCTTGCAATGGAATGGCTATAAGCAAACAGACAATGTCGAGGATGGGAAGGATGTGGAAAAACTGGAATCTTCACATGTTCCTGGTGGACATGCAAAATGGCAGAGCCGTAGTTGATGGTTTCTTGAACAGTTAAAGATGGCTTTACATGGGGCTGGAGCGGTAGCTCAGTGGTTATGGTGCTTGCCCAGCATGCGCAAGTACGGGAGTTCAAACCCCAGCACCACGTACACAGTGAAGTCTTGGAGCAATGAAGGCCACATGAAAAACGAAATAAAAAATTTCAAAAAAAAAAGATGCCTTTACACCCCTAGAATTCAGCCCAGGAGAAATGAGAGCCATGCGTCAACGCAGACTCATACACAAATGTTCATAGCAGCTTCCCTTTTCTTTTTCTTTCTCTCTTTTCTTTTTTTTTTAAGAAAGAGAGAGCATTGCTTCTACTTATTTCTTCATCTGGTTTTTGTTTTTCCAACACTCAGTTGTGTATGTGGTACTGGGGTTTGAACCTGGGCCCTCGCGTATGCCAGGCAAGTGCTCTAACCACTGTGCTACTGCTCCAGTCCTGCAGCTTTCTTCACTGTAGCCAAAAACTAGAAATGCTCCAAATCCCCATCATGTGGAATTAATAAAAGAATTGTGGCCATTCATTTAGTGAAATATTACCCAGCAACAAAAATGAAATAACAATACACGCAACATCGTGGATGAATTGCAAAAATATTACTGTAAACTAAAAGGCAGACATAAAATACTATATATTATGTGATGACATTTGTATAAACAACAAGAAAAGAAACGTAGAGACAGAAAGCAGGTAACTGGTTTGGGATATGTCTGTGCACAACCGGGTTATGCCAGGGCAGTGGGAAAGCCAGGGAAGGTAGCCTGGAGATAGCGTGGGAGACTTGATTTATTGGGGAACCCTTACAAGAGATCAGAGACTGCTCCAAGAAGAGTGCAGTGGCAACCGGCTGATAGCACCCGTCCCTCACGGTGCTTTGTCAAGCAGCTCCTCTTCTCCCTCCCAGAGTTTTGTCCAGTGGCAATGAACTGGACAAGTGACATGTACCCTTCCCTGAGTTCCACGTCCTTCCCCACTCAGAGAGGGGCTGTACGTGTTCAGCTGCAGAACAGCAACATCATCAGCATCAGCTTGCTAAGTCTGCTTGCCTCACCAGTGTCCCAAAGAGCAACTGTCCTTGTGCCTGCAAGAAAGTACAGATAACACTAACCTGTCCTAGTTTCCAGTGTGCATAAGAGAAAGCCATTGTCCTTTAAGATAATATGTATCTGCACTTTCCCGCCCAGACTGGCTCTCATTGTTCCTTTAACTTGGTTAGGTTTTTGGGAACAGAAAGGGTACATTCAGGGACTTGATGTCTTACTGTCCCTCTTTGCTGTAGGGATGATACAGGGTAAGTGCAGGAATTGCCTGCTAATAGTCACCAGGGAACATTTCGGGTGATGCAAATGTCCTACAACCCAATGGTGGTGACATTTGAACAACTGAACACATTCACAAAAAAATCATTGAATCATACTTTTCAAATGAATGTACTTTATGATATATAAATCAGAACTTAATAAATTTGTTTTTTAAGAGAAGACTGAGTATGTGGTTTAGTGGTAGACCACTTGCCTAGAATGTGCAAAGCCCTGGGTTCAATCCCCATTCCTGAAAAGATAGTAAAATTGTATATTATCATTTTTTCCCCACAGAGAAAAAAAATCCACTTTTAATTCCAAGAAAAAAAGCTCCAATTTTAAAATTTATATTTATAAATATGAGGGAAGTAAGACTAAATAATTGAGTTTTCTTAAATTTCTCGATAAGCATTTGCAACTTGGTACCTTAATCATAGAAATGTATATCAAGCACACCATGTTTTTTATTTTTTAAATCATTTTTAAAGGGCTGGAGGGGTGGCTCAGCGGTTTTGGTGCTTGCCTCACATGCACAGGGACATGGGTTCGAGCCCCAGCACCATGGACACAATGAAGTGTCTGAGCAACAAAGGCCACATGAAAAAACTAGATAAAAATTGATTTTCTCTTTCTCCCTTCTGCTCACTGTCCTTCTCTCTTTTAAAAAAATCATTTTTAAAAATATAATTCACAGACCACATAATTCATTTTTTTAAAAAGGTACAATTCATTAAATCCAGATAAGATGTAATGCTATACAACATAATCCTTTTTTAGAGATATTGTGGGAAGGGGAAGGGAGGGATAAGGGTGGGTAATTGGGGGGGCACTCCTGGGGGTAATTGTAATATCCAGAATCTATACACATTTTATATTATTTTGTTAAAAACTTGTATGGTTGTTCAAAAATAAAAAAAATTTTTAAAAAAGGACATTTCAGTGGTCTTTAGTGTACTTGGAGCTGTGTATCTGTATCCATCACCACAATCGTTGTTCGAATATTTCCATTAACCCAAATAGAGGCCAGGATGTCACCCCCATTCCCCCAGTCCTCGCCCCCAGACCTAGGTAACCACTAACCTATCTCTACAGAGGTGCATATTCCAGACATTTTCTGTAAATGGAGTCTTGCCATATGTTTGTGACTGGTTTCTTTCCACATGATAGTGTCTGTACTTCATTACAGTATAATATCCATTGTATATAAACCACATTTTATTTATTCATTCATCACATTAATTATTACCACTTTTTGGCTATTGCAGTGCTGCTAGAATATTCATGCTCAAGTTTTGTTCGGCCACACATTTTCGTTTTTCTGGAGAATATACCTAGGAGTGGGATTACTGGATCACATGCTAACTCTACATTTGACTGTTGAGGAACTTCTTAGACCCTTTTCTGAAATGACTCCACCTCTTTACATTCCCATCAGTAGCAGATGGGATTATAATTTCTCCATATTCTCACCAACACATTACCTGTCTTCTTGATTATAATTACTACAGTAGGTGTGAAGAAGTATCTTCTGTTCATGTACTTGTTGATCATTTTAATTTTATTTATTTATTTATTTATTTATTTATTTTGGTACTGGGGATTGATTGAACCCAGGGGCTCTTTACCACTGAGCTCCATCGCCAGCCCCTTTTTTTCAGTATTTTATTTTGGTATGGGGTCTTGCTAAATTGCTGAGGCTGGCCTGGAACTCACAATCCTCCTGTCTTTGCCTGCTGAGTCTCTGGGATTATAGACATGTGCCACTGCTCCCAACTGTACGAAAAAATGCCTATTGGTATCTTTTGCTTATTTTTTGGTTGGGTTGTCTTTTTGCTATTTTTTTTTAAAGAAGAGAAGGAGTTAAGTTTTATTTTTTTCATCTGGTTTTTGTTTTCCTCCACTTGGTTGTGTATGTGGTGCTGAAGATCAAACCTGGGTCCTTGCGCATGCGCTGTACCACTGAGCCACCACTCCAGCCCCTTTTTATTGTTTCAATTCATTTTTTCATTGTACTAAAATGTGTGTGTGTGTGTGTACGTATATACACTTATATTTGTGTGTATGTATATATACACACTTACGAGATATGTATATATATATCATAAATTTTACCATTTTAATGATTTTTAAGGATACAGTTCTGTGGAATTAAGTATACTTACAGCATTCCTTAAATTACATCCATCTCCAAAATTTTTTCATCTTTCCCAACTGAAATTCTGTGTTCATTAAACACCAACTCCCCATTATTCCCTCTACCCAGCCCCTGGAAACCACTTTGTGTTTCTATGACTGCTCTTGGTACCACACATAAGTGGAATCATATAATATTTGCCCTGTTGTGACTGACTTACTTCACTTAGTATAATGTCCTTGAGGTTCATCCATGTGGTAGCATGTATCCACATTCCCTTACTTTATAAGGCTGAATAATATTTCATCATATGGATGTGGAGAGACACTTTTTGAGCATCCATTCACCCATCTATGAACATGGGCTACTTCTGCCCTTTGGCTATTACGAATAAAGCCACTATGAACATGGGTGTGCAAACATTTGGTTGAATCCCTGATTTCACTTTTATTCATTATTTTCAGAAGTGAAGTTGCTGGATCCGGCGGTAATGATGTTTAATTTTTTTTTTTCAAGGCTGAGGACCCAACTTGGGGCCTTGCGCATGCTAGGCAAGCGCTCTGCCACTGAGCTAAATCCCCAACCCCCATGCTTAATTTTTTTGAGGAAACATACCATTTTCCACAGTGGCTGAACCATTTTATCTTCCCACCAGCTGGGCACAGGGGTTTGGTTTCTCTGCATCTTGATCAATGCTTATTATTACCGGTTGTCTGTTCTTAAAATACCCATCCTAACAAATGTGAATCGGCATCTCATTGTGATCTAGATTTGCACTTCCCTAATTATTAGTGATGTTAATTAAGCATTTTGTGCGTGATGGAGTGGGATGGTTGTGGCTGCCGAGATTACAACCCAGGGCCTCAGGCATGCTAATCCTGAACTAGACCTCCAGCCCTTTAAGCGTGTCTTCATGTGCAAGTTGGCCATTTCTGTGTCGTTTTTGGAGAAATATTTGTTCTAGTCATTTGCCCATTTTTTAAACTGGGAGGTTTTTTTTGTTTGGTTGGTTGAGTTATCTTTTTATTATGTATTTATAAGAGTTCTTTATAAATTCTAGATGCAGATACTTTTTCAGATATTTGATTTGCAAAAAAAAAAATCTTCCATTCTGCGGGTTTGTTATATCATGTCCTTTGGAAGACAAAAGTTTTAAATGTTGATAAAGGTCCAATTTGTGTTTTTTCTTTGGCCGTTTGTGCTTTTGCTATCATCTGTAAGAACCATTGCCTCACTGAAGGTCATGAAGATTTATGCCTACGCATTCTTCTAAATGTTTTTATCATTTAGTTCTTACCTTTAGGTCTGTGATCAATTTTTAATGTATTTTTGTTGATATCAGGGATTGAACCCAGGAGTATTTTGCCATTGAGCTACATTCCCACTCCTGTTTATTTTATTTTGAAGCAGTGTCTCGCTAAGTTGCTGAGGCTGGCCTTGAACCTTCAATCTTCCTGCCTCAGCCTCCCGAGTCACTGGAATTATAGGCATGCACCACTGCACCTGGCTTGAGTTAATTTTTTTGTGTGACACGGTAAGAGTCCAAGAACATTTTTTGGCATGTAAGCATGTAGTTCTTTCATCACTGTTTATTGAAAATACTGTTTAATACCCAGCACAAAATAAGTTTTAAAATAAAAATAAAAGAAAACATCATAATTTCCATATTTTCCCAATGAATTATCCGGACTTTCTTGTCAAAAATCAATTGACCAGGGGCTGGAGCGGTTACAGCGCTTGCCTGTCATGCAAGAGGATGCAAGTTTGAACCCCAGCACTACATACACGATGGAGTCTTGGAGCAACAAAAGCCACATGAAAAACTAAATAAAATTGATTCTTTCTTTCTAAAAAAAAAAAAAAAAAATCAATTGACCAGGGCTGGAAAGCTGGCTCAGTGGTAGAGACCTTGACCATCATGTGCAAGGACCCAGGTTCGATCCCTAGCACCACATACACAACTAATTGGAGTAAAAATAAAAACCAGAAGAAAAAAATAAAAATTAACTCTCTCTTAAAAAATCAATTGACCATAAATATGAGGGCCTATTTTTAAACTCTCAATTATATTCACTGATGTAAATGTCCATCCATCCTATGCCATTATCACCCTGTCCTGAAAACCATCGCTTTGTAATAAGTTTCAAAATTTGGAAGTGTGATATCTCCAATTTTGTTCTTATGTTGAAGATTATTTTAGCTGATCTCAGTCCCTTGAAGTTTCACATGTATTTTAGAATCAGGTTGTAAATTTCTGCAAATAACCCAGTTAGGAATTTTATAGAAATTGAATTGAAGCTCTAGATCTATTAGAAACGCATTGCCGTCTTCACACTACTAAGCCTTCTAATCCATGAACATGGGATGCTGCTTTAGTCATTTTTTTGTTTATTTGTTTGTTTGTTTGTTTGTTTACTGTTGTGACCAAAAGACCTCACAAGAGAAGAAAAAGTTTATTTGGGGCTGGCAGTTTCAGAGGTCTCAATCCATAGGCAGCTGGCTCCATTGCTCTGGGCCCACGGGGATGCAGAACCTCAGGCAGAAGAGTGTGGTTTCAGAAAGCAGATCAGGACAGGTCACAGGGAAGCAGAGAGCGAGAATGCTGCTCACCAGGAGCAAAATATACACCCCAAAGGCACTCCCCCAGTGACCCACCTCCTCCAGCTACACCTTACCTGCATGATTACCACCTGTAATCCATGCAGGTGGATTAATGCACTGATTGGGTTGAGGCTCTCAAAACCCAATCATTTGACCTCTAAACTTTCTTGCGTTGTCTTACACATGAGCTTTCGGGGGACATATCATACCTAAATCACAGCAGATATCTTTCGATTTATTTAGAATTTTAATTTGTTTTCAACAGTTTTTTAGAGTTTTCAGGGTACAAGTTTTGTACTACTTCCATTACAATTAAAAATGTGTCCTATTCTGGCAGTCATCAAGAATGCAACTAATAATAAATTCTGGAGAGAATGTGGAGAAAAAGGAACAGTTCTACACTGTTGGTAAGACTGTAAATTAGCATTACTGCTAAATTACTGTAAATCAGTACTGAGGCTCCTCAAAAGACTCCTCGAAAGGAATGGAACCACCATATGACCCAAATATACCACTTCTCAGTATTTACCCTGAAGACTTAAAGTCATCTTGCTATAGTGATTTGTGCATACCCATGTTTATAGCAGCACAATTCACAATAGCCAAATTATGGAACCAGCCTAGGTGTCCATCAGTGAATGAATGGATAAAGAAAATGTATTATACACACAATGGAGTTTTATTCAGCCATTAAAGAAAAATGAAATTATGGCATTAGTAGGAAAATGGACGAAATTAGAGACCATCATGTTAAGTGAAAGAAATCAAACTCAGAAGGTGAAGAGTTGAATGTTTTCTCTCTCCATATGCAGACGCTAGAGAGAAAAATGGAAAACAAAGGTTGGGGTGAATCTCCTAAAAATCAAAGGGAGATCAGTAGAGGAAAGGGACCAAGGGATGGGAGACAGGGAGGGAGGGGGGCAAACCCTGGGGAGGGATATTGACCAAATAATATTGTTATTTTGTGTGCATGTACAAATATGTAACAACAAATCCCATCAATATGTACAAATATAATGCACTAATAAACAATTTTGGAAAAATAAATTTATGCTGTTCTATGTGGTGGAACCTTTTTCTCTTTGCAAATTTCCTTTGCAAATTCTACAACAGCAATTGTTTTTTCTCTTATTTATTTTTTATTAGTTCAGCATGTTCTTACATACTGAAGGAATTCATTGCTACACATTCATATATGAGTAGATAGTGACTAAGTAATTTGAGCCCGATCTTTATCCAATATCTACCCCTCTTTGCCCACTCCCTGCTCTTTTCTCCAATGTGATTCCCCCCATTACAAATATAAATGTCCAGAAACACATATATTAATTTTTGAATTTTCAAAATTTAAATTTCTGCATGAGTATTATTTGGCTTCTTGGGGGAGTCAAGGGAATGTACCATACAGGATTAATAACCCCCTTTTCCCTCTCTCTCCTCCCTCCCTCTATCCTTGCTCTACCCTCTTCATCCCACCCCCCATAGCTATAGTTCTGCCAGACTGTGATACTTACAATTTGATTTGTCTAGTAAATAAACTTGCCAAACTTTTACCTTATCCTTGGTTTTACTCTAGCTTATGCAAATGAGAGAAAACATTCAATCTTTAAGTCTCTGGGTTTGGCTTATTTCGCTCAGCATGATTTTTTCCATTTCCATCTATTTACTAGCAAAAGCTATGATATTATTCTAATAGATGAGTAGAACTCCATATATATATATATATATATATATATATATATATATATATATATATATATATATATATATATATCCCACAGCTCCAAAAGAAATCTTAATATATGAGTTTCACTTCTGGCTTGAGGAAGAAACCATCAGATGAGGAAATCTCAATTTATGCTGAAGTTCTCATGTCTGACTAAGGAATAAAACTACAAATGGATTCAATCTCTCCAAAAGATCTCAGCTGATAAGACTAGAACACATTTGGACACACTTTTTATTTATTTTTTATTCAGAAATTTATTTGTTGAACAATCATATAATCTTTTAACAAAATAATATAATATGTATATAGATTCTGAAGATTAGTTACCCCCAAGAGTGCCACCCCAATTACCCACCCTTATCCCTCCCCTCCCCTTCCCAAAACATCTCTACAAATGCCTTAGGTTGTATAACATTACACCTTATCTGGATTTAAAACATGATAATAGACCCCCTTTCTCAATGGCCAGGGTCTAGCTCCAGCCTCCACAGATGAGTGGAGACATTCCACCCTTGGTTCTCTGGGTTAAGCTGATTTCACTCAGCATAATTTCTTCCATAGCCATCCATTTACCTTCAAAGGCTGCAATATCATTGTTTCTAATTGCTGTGGACACACTTTTTAAGTCCATGCATCTCAAATTAGAAGGAGAAGAAATAGGAACATGATGGCATGGCCTCCTAGAAGGGCTTGTTAGAAGTCTGGATAAGATGTAATGTCATACAACCTAAGGCATTTGTGGAGATGTACTGGGAAGGAGGGAGAGGGGATAAGGGTGGGTAATGGGGGGAGGTACTTGAGGGTAAATCTAATTTTCAGAATTTATATATATATTATATTATCTCATTAGAAGCTTGTTTAATTATTCAACAAATAAATTTCTGAATAAAAAAAGACTGGAAAAAGCTATTATCATTCAATAAATAGAATGGGGATTATTTTTGTAGTTCGTATTCACTTTACAAATAATCAGTTAACATGACTCCAGGAACATTAAAAAAAAAAAAAAGCTACAGAAATCAGCAAGGTTGTGAGGTCACAGGGTGGGCCCAGCAGCTAACACCCTGCCCCACAGGAATAGCCCTGGGCAATGGCCTTACCTCTGCAAGCCTCAGCTTGCTCATTTTCAAACTGGAAATAACAGGTGATACGGTTTTTCTGGTGTTTGCAGACTTGTCCTCAAACTGAGGTGTCCATACTCCAGTAGTAGATACTCTATTGTCATGCAAGAAGAAAGGACAAGTACTTCTGTGCTGGGTTGTAGCTCAGTTATAGAGCACACGCTCAGCATGCACAAGGCCCTGGATTCGATCCCTAGTGCGCGCACATGAGCACACACACATGCAAAAGACTTCTATTTAGGGGCTGGAGCGGTGGCTCAGTGGTTTCGGCGCTTGCTGGCAGGCACAAGGACCCGGGTTCAAACCCCAGCACCACGTACACAACTGAGTGTTGGAGCAACGAAGGCCATGTGAAAAACTAAATAAAGTTGTTTCTCTCTTTCTCTGTCTCTCTCACTGTCCCTCTCTCTTTAACAAAAAAAAAAAAAAGACTTCTATTTACTCAGTTGTACTTGTGGTGCTGGGGTTCAAACTGGGTCCTTGTACATGCCAGGCAAGTGCTGTAACTGCTGAGCCACTGCTTCAGCCCAAGAACTTCTATTTATATTTATGTCTCTCCTTTTTCTTTAATATTTTATTTGTTTTAAAGAGAGAGAGAGGGAGAATCAGTTTAATTTAGTTTTTCATCTGGTTTTCATTGCTCCAACACTTAGTTGTGTATGTGGTGCTGGGGTCCGAACCCAAGTCCTCGCTCATTGCATGCCAGGCAAGCGCCGTAACCACTACCACTAAGTCATCACTCCAGCCCTTAATGACACTCCTTTAATTTTCATTTTTGTTTAGAAGTATATGTAATATACTACGATGGCATACTTTATATTAAGTTAGCAAACATGACTTATGTACTGATGATTATCTCACTGCTTCACAGTACTCAGTAAATATTAACTATCATCAAAATAGTATCTATGGACCTGATGAGCGTGCTTAGTAGCATATGTGAAGGCCTGGGTTGAATCCCTGTCACATACACAAGAATTTTAATTGTCATGGTATCACTATGATTACATCCCAAAAGATTAATTCTACCTTTTGGGGTGGTCTTTTTGTTTGTTTGTTTGTTTGACCACCATTGATGAGATTATGAAGCATATTAAAGTCAAAGATCAAAACGATCAAAGTGATTGGCACATCAACTCAACCACAAAAGCAGTGCTTTATATTATTATTATTTAAAAGTATGGAAACACATTAAGGTCTAAAGGAGAAAAAAATTTCAATTTCCATGTGCTTAGTGTATGAGCACTAGCACTCTGAAAATACTTGCTGTTGGACTAGAATTAAATTGTACAAAATCAATTCTCTCTTCTTCATATTGTTATTATTATTGTTGTTGTTGTTGTTGTTATTTTGTGGTGCTGGGGATGGATGCCAGGGGCTCGCACATCTTAGCCAAGCACCCTGCCACTGAGCTGCATCCCTTGCCCTCCTGATTTTAAAGCCCTGCTCATTTGAAGCACTGGATCCCTGAATTGTGGGGATTCCAGCCATCTCTGGGTTCCTCCAGGCAGCCAGGTCCAAGATTGTGGCATCCGATCTGGGAATGGCCCCTCGCGCCCAGCCGGCTTCCCTGCCATTCTTTGCAAGGACTGTGTGTATGGCTCTGGACTTACTTTCCCAGAAGTGCTTCTGGGACCAAAGCCTGCACAAAGGGGCTGTTAAATGTGTTTCCCTCCCTTCTGGCTCAGCTGGCTCCTGAGCCTCAGGTCACATACAGCTCATAGTTCCTATCAACTTTTCCCAAAGGACCCCTGGGCTCCTGCAGGAGCCAGCACTTCCCTGGAACAGGAAGCTCTATTTACACTGTCTTGGAGCCTGGTGCTCATCCATAAAAGGGAAAAGAGTCCTTTAGGAAAAGGGCAGGGTGCTTGGAAACTCTTTAAAAGTGAAAGCTTCCCAACCAGCTTCTGTTGTTTTACACTGTTGCTTGATATACAATTTTTTTCAGAACATAAAAACACATGCTGCTTGGACCAGCTGAGCAGCATATCTGAAAAGTGACATCCAGTAAACAAAAAATGTAGAGAAAATGTCATGGGAACCCTCCAGATTACACACCTAGCCAGAATTTCTTTCGTAGCCTTCTAGATTGTAATGCCAGACAGTCATACTGGTTGCATGTGCAGAATCCAAATGTACCTTAAGCGAGGAAGCAGGGCTGTCTAGATTTTGGAAAGTCATGATCTGTAGGTCTATGGATGGTATATACACTTTCCCCTATGGGCATCTGTCATGGAAATTCTGCCCTATCAGCTAACAGACCCACTTGATGGAGTAATGTGTGTCCCGAATGAGCAAAAGGTAAGTCCCTGAATGAATGCAAGCTGGCATGGAAGAAACAGCTTTAAGAATCAGAGCTCAGGCTGGAGCGGTGGCTCGGCGGTGACGGCGCTTGCCTGGCATGCATGAGTACACAGGTTCAAACCCCAACACCACGTACACAACTAAATGTCAGAGCAACGAAAACCATGTGCAAAACTCAATAAAAATTGATTCTCTCTTTCTCACTGTCCCCTCTTTCTTTAAAAAAAAATTAGAGCTCTTCAGGGATTGGATCATAATGCTCAATAATTATTTCATCATAATTTAAACTAGTAGTAATAATGTTCATGAATTGTTAGTAGTAATTATGAACAATTAATGTAAGGCCTTGGTCTAGTGAGGTGCTTTACACATATAAATTCATCTTACCTTCATGATAATCTTGTGAGTTTGGTGCTAGTAGAATTCCCAGGGTATAGATGACAAAAAGAGTTTAAGAAACTCATCCAAAGTTATAGCAAACAGTGCAGTTGGATAGGAGCCTGGTCATCTACCCTCTAGACTGATGTCCTAATCATTTTACTTCATTGCCTCTTATACTCTCTATGTTCTAAAAAGCACTTTATTTTTTTAAGAGAGATAGAGGGAA
>PVKS010028328.1:0-26476 GCA_004027875.1 Aplodontia rufa | reverse complement strand
ACACACAACCGTAATATATGAAATACAAGACAGAACACAAAGGATACAAGAAAATCATCGAATTAAAGGAGGATGAGATTGTCTCTAGTTACAGGGATTGCAAAATTCTTCATAGCATTTGAGATGAGCTTTGAAGGATAAATAAGTTGTTTTTAATGAAGAACGAGGGACTGAAATAATATGCACAGAACAGGGAAACCACGGAGGATCAGAGGCAGGTGATCCAATTATTCAATTTGCCTCTTTGAATAGCAACTAACAGAGAGATGTTGGAAATAACTTAGGGAAATTGAGGCATCTTGGGAAGGAACCAGTATATCATCCCGAGGATTTGAAACTTGATTCTGTACATTATAAGAAATCATTCTCCACATGCCAAGGGCCTGGCAAAATCAAACTATATTCTTGGGGAAGATGACTACAGCAAATAGTCTGGAGACACGAGAGATTTTGTTCAGAGTCTCATAAGAATATCCTGCTCACCCAGAGGATCATAGCATGCCAGAGACCAAAGTAGCATGATATTGGGATAGTAAGAAGGTGACACCCGGTGCTATTTATGTTAAGTGTTGTACCACTTATTTTCAATGGGATTTCATTGTGTTATACTGAGTTAAACCAAGCACATTCCAGTTCAAGATAGTAAACACAGGAAAAAGGATTTTAAAAAAAAAAAGAGAAGAGGGGGTGCTGGAGCGGTGGCTCAGCGGTTACAGCGCTTGTCTGGCATGTGCAAGGACATGAGTTCAAACCCCAGCACCACATACACAACGTAGTGTTGGAGCATCAAAAGCCACATGAAAAAGTAAATAAAATTGATTCTCTCTCTCTGCCCACTCTCCTCTCTCTCTTTTAAAAAAAAAGGAGAGAGAAGTGGTTAAGAGAGAGAGGAGGGGGGATAAGGAAGTAGAAGAAACAATCAACAAGCAAATAAAGAAAGAGTCACTATTGTCTACAAGTTTCTGACTAAGTCCTGAAAGCAAGTCATTCAGCATACAGCTGAGTCATTCTTCAGAATGTGCATAACTCATCTCTTCATGACGCTTCAGTATTAAGTCAAGAAAAAAGACTGTCATTTATCCCTATAACAAGGAGGAAAGTGGGGAAACCTCACGCAGATAGGAGCGTACTTGAAATGAATTTCAAAGATAAAAATCCAACTGAATATTTTTGGTCTAATTAGTACAATCTAAGTAGAGGAGTATTTATTAAATTCATACAGATCTATGGGTCCTTTACAAATTCAAAAGGTTAATTTTAGGCAATATGTTAGAATAAGACCATGAACTATCAAATTCCCTGTTTCATGAGTTGAGCAATCTGAATTGAACTAATGAGTATTGAGACTCAATGTTATAAAATACAAGGGATCCATCTGGTTATAAGCTCTGGTTCCAGACCTAAAACTGAACGCTTGGCTTCTTTTTAAATACCTTTGGAAAGAATTTTGTCAACAGCATGATAATATAGAAATGTGATGTTCTGCACTTCTGATCCTCTGATGAGTGAGAAAGTGTACTGAGAATGAGAAAAAGTGAAATTTGGAAACACGAACAAAATCCTAGGAATATAAATTTGTATTCAACTGAACTCAGATAACTTGATTCTCCACAGTGTTTGAAGACTTCTCAGCAGAAAATAAATTAAAGTTTTCAACTTTGGCAGACAGCTACTTTTAACTACAATATTTTTTTAAATTTAAGAACTAAACTTATCTTTTGGATTTTAAAACTACAGTTTTTGATTGAAGCAACAGAATTACAGCTCGTTATCTTACGCAAAAAAATAATTTGATGGAAAGATTGAGGGCTCATAAAATAAAATCAAGGCTGGAGAATCTTATTTGGAAAACAAGAAATAACCAAGGTGTCCTATTAAAATTCTACTGGGCAACAAGAATTTCAGCCCAGATTAAAGAGAAGCATTAGCTCAAACCACAGGCCACCACCACTACTGCACTTAGATGAATGAAACAATTTCATCTTGAGATTCTTGAGTCATTTTTCATGATGGAAAATTCCAGAAAGAATACCTAACTGGAAATTCCCTGTGAAATACAGAAACAGGGGAAACCTGACTCCTTTAGCTTCCAAAGAGGTAGGCAGTTTCAACCTAGACTACATATAACTGGTAAGTTTCCAAAATGAAAACAGAGGGTTAGTCAACCTTCCATCACTGTGACAAAATACCTGAGACAATCAACCGAAATGAAGGAAAGGTTTATTTTGGCTTACAATTTCAGAAGTTTCAACCCGTTGTCACTTGGCCTATTGCTTTTGGCCAGTGTCACATTGAGAAGGTTTCTTACCTCATAGTGGCCAGGAAGAAAAAGAAAGAGGAAAGGACAAGGTTCCCAGTATCCGCTTCAAGGGCATGCCCCCAATGACTCAGCACCTTTCCTCTAGGACCCACAACCTGAGGGTTCCACAGAATGACTTTGGGAGGATATTGAAAATCCAAACCATAGCATAGGATGGGAATAGAAACAGACTTTAAATATTGAACAGTGAAAAAAAAATCACATCTTCACTATAGTCTGTCCTTCAGTGCACATTTTTTTCTTGCCTAATAAAAACCAATTACCCCAAAATACCTGAGACCAGTCTCACTCCTCAAAAGGAAACACCAAAATTAAGTGGTTCCTCTATCCCAGCTCTTATTCCAGGATCTCTTTTTGCTTTTTCTCATGTTTGAAACATGTAACCCAAATAGAAATACACACATGAATAAAGTGTCCTATAGAGTATGGGAAAGAGAGAAAAAAGAAGAAAAATCAGTTAAAATATTGTTGGGAGTGTGGCCCGAGTGGCGGCGCTGATATCTACGCCTGCAGGTGACCACTCTCTCTGAGAGATTGCACGTTCAGTGACAGATGCAATAAGACAAGTTCCGTTTTAATATTCTTTATTTAACACAGCACTCGAGGGTATTAGTATTACAATTCTCAAGGGGTGTCACACTACAAATCACACTCTCCTATATTCTTATCTTACTTAGTCACAGCACACGTAATATAATCTAATAATTACACACCACTTACAGGCTATTCTTAATGCAATAAGCTTAAGGCAATAGGTAAGAAAGAATAAGCTCACAGTCCTCTCACCAGCATGGGTGTGATGTCCATGGTTACCAGTAGAATGCACGCAGAGTTGTCAGGCAGGTCAGGTCAGGCACTCTCCAGGAGCAGAGGTCAAATTGCAGGGAGCTGAAGAACCGGGCTGGCAGGCACTCACCAGGGAGCCGAGATCAAGTGCTCTCCAGGTTGCTGGGTTCAGTGTGGCAAGCTGCTTCAGACTCTGGGGCAGAGTTGCTGGGTTTGATGGCAGGTTAAGCAGGTTGCAAGGAATGGGGAGGAGGCATGCAATGGGCGTTAAGGACCAATGTCAATACACTTCCGTTGTGGAGTACGTTTCTGGATTTCTTGGTTGCAGGCCTTGGTTTTTATCCTCTTTTTGTGAGGTCCAGGCCCAATTGTGGGTTTTCTCATTAGTATGGATATTTGGGTAGGTCTTACTTGGTTGGCACGATAAGGGTCCAGGCCAAGGAGATTCAAGGAAATTTCTGGCACATTCCAGGGGGATTTCCTTACGGCTGTTAATCTGCTGCGAGTTTACTGTTATCTGGTACAACACAGGAGCTGTGGCTCAGGCTAAGTTGCTTCACTGTGTAACTTGCATTTTGGAAGCTTGCTCTGTGTACTAGACTATGTCTCTGTGCACTCTGGACAAATATTTATGTATATTTATAGACAATCAAATAGAGTAGAAGTGATAGGCCTCATTTCTGCAAATAATCATAAAGTTAGTGCTGCTGTGTTTTACTTTCCTTCTCTCCTGTGCATTCCATATTCTCTTTGCTTCATTCAGCATGAGGTTGTTTCAGTATATGAGGTTGCTTTGTGGTGTTGTCCAAAACTTATTAACCGAGAAAGCTGAATCCTTGGTGGTACTGACTGAGACCAAGGCATTGTCCTCAACTCTTTTATCCTGCTGGCCCTGGGGCATGATGAAATTAAAATGGCCATTGTGGCACTCAATGCATTAACATCATTGTTGTATCAAATTATTAGAACCCTTCTTACCTTGGAGCTAGTGAACTTAAACCAGAAAAATACAGCATGCAAAGATGAGAAATTTAAAAAATGTATATGAGCAGGTTATTAGGAATAATTACCCTTTAGTTCTTAGACCCATGAAACCTGGTTACTTTGGTGTCAGAGACCCTAACATCAGTCATTTCTATTGAGTCTCTTTGGATCAGACCACTTATATCGTCATGCTCATCATGTGTCCCTCCTGATAATTTTGAGGAAAATGCCTAGTTTGTCTCTGATGGTTCAGTAGAGCTACCTGGCCACTACCATTCCTAGGTCCTCCTCTCAACACTGAAATTGGGTAGCCCATTTCAACCATGTGATCACCTGCCAGAAATCTCTGTCTTCAGAAAATAGCCCTTTCCAGAAACGGTACTTCCTTTACCAATGTGTCTGAAGGTCATGGTGAAGAGAGTAGATTTTGAGAGTTATGTTGAGGATGTAGTTGAACATGATACTCACAAGACAAATCACTCCATATTTGCTGCTGCTTGATGTCTTTAATACGGTCCTTTACTTTATGCTAAAAAAGTTTTCATCTAGCCTAATATTTTGTAGACCAGTGTAGACACCAGATTAGGGTACGTCAACCAACCAGATCATTGGAACCACATCCAGCTGTTCATGTTTGCACTACATGCAAAACATCTGGTAAATGATCCAAATCAAAAAAGTTAGTCAGGTGAATGATTGTATTCCTCCCTGTTGGTCAAGCACAGTCATATTCCCACATCTACTCCAAAGATGTTTTTCCTAAAATATTAGCAAAACCCTGCTGTTCTCCTGATTGCAAGCCTTCTCATCCAAGGGGGAGCCTCATGGTGGATTTAATTTCAGTTATTCCTTGAAGTAAAGCATGTGTAAGACAGGTGAGGAACTTGAAGAACAAATTCCTTCTTTCAAGATAACTTCTTCAGGTAAGAGACTTCAGGTAAGAAAGAAAAGAATAGCTTTGCCAGACCAGAGAGGGGATAATGTTCCTTTGCCAAACCGAAAATCCACACAGGGTGGGTGCTGTGGTAACTCAGATGTCTGAGTCATCCCCGCCACCCCTGTGAACCCCATCCTGCTTCCCAGGAATCTACTCATTCCTGATTAATGCCTGAATTTCCATGGACGTGACATACATAGTGAAAAACTTATTCAATTGATATTTTAATTTGGTACTCTTTAGAATTAAAATCTGAGTTTGAGTTTTGGCTATTACAGCTTCAAGAAAATGAACTCTTTCTTTAAGGTTATAGAACATCCCTAGATTTCAGTCCATGACTTAAACTGAAAATTTAGGGATTTGAGCTTATCATTTTCTGTTTAAGCCATTCAATGTTATCAGAAGCAAGTACCCATTAATTTTTCAAGGCTTTCATACTAATTGTATGGTGGTAACAACACGGTCCACCGGAACCTTCTCCTCAGTGCACCCTTGATTACAGATGTCCATTAGCAATCACTTCATTTTCTATCTTATCACTGCAAGCTATATACCTTTAGATAACCACCCCCAAAATCATAAAATATTCAGTTCTATCCTAGCTCAGACTGAAAAACCAGCCTCCATTTTCACACATTTCCTTGAAATGTTACCTAAAACTCTACTTCCTCAAATTTCTGATAACATGGTTAAGAGACTGTACAGTTTTCAGATCTTGGACTAAAATTTGTGGAAGACTACAATGGACTTATTTTTACCTAGTAATAGTCATAACTCAACATGTCCTTTGCTATTTAAAATATTTCAATGACTAATGAAACACTTGCAGTCTTACAGAGAAGTCCTTGGCTTGCCAGAGGGGATTCATTTATTGGGGTTCTTATAAGTGACACAAACTCTTGACCCTCTTTAGAGACTTAATGTCAGTGCACCCAGAAAGAATGACGACTCAGGAGCAAACAAAGGATGGTTAAGCAACATTTCAAAATACCTTTTCTTAAGGGCTGGAGTGGTGGCTTGGAGGTTACGGTGCTCGCCTGGCTTGCTCAAGTACACAGGTTCAAACCCCCGCACCACCTATGCAACCAAGTGTCCGAGCAACAAAAGCCACATGAAAAACTAAATAAAAAGTTGATTTTTCTCTCTCTCTCTCTCTCACTGTCTCTCTCTCTTCAAAAATAAAATAAAACACCTTTTGTAAAAAACCTTTGTATCACCTTCCTAAGAGCGCTACTCACTTCATCAAAACCTGAAGCATCGACCTCGCTGCTCTCCTGAAATCATTCAGCACCATCTCAAAGCTGAGCACCTGCACTCCAGCAGGAGCCTGACTTCAACCTCTTTTCTTTACATCCACAGTACTTTTTTTTTTTGAGGCAGTGTCTCACTGTCCTTCAAGGCCTTGCTAAGTTGCTGAGGCTGGCCTTGAACTTGCAATCCCCCTGACTCAGCCTCCGAAGCCGCTGAGATCACAGGCACGCGCCACCGCGCCTGGTTGATTCAACCTCTCTGAGGACAGAATCACTTCTCCTTAGACCTTTGCCACCAACACAAGGTTGGCTTATCTGTTTTACAGGCAGCACACGTTTTACAGGAACAATCTCTGAAGTGGAGAACTTAGAATGGAAATAGTTGACATTTTCATAATGACCTCAGTTCACAGGAGCTTTAGAGAAAACATGAAGCAAATGGGACCTTTCAGTGCCTGCAATCTCAGTGTTGACTGAATAGTGACTTCAGAACATTAGTAAATTCTAAGGTCACAGGGGAGACACTCAAAAACAAGATCATTAATCTATCCCAGAGTCAGCGCCACTTCCTTTTTGTCCCAGAGCCCAGAGAGGATTTTCAGAGCATGTGCAGATGGGTCTTATTTCATTGTTTAAGGTTGGTGCTCTCCTCACATCGGGGCCGGCAGAGAGGATGCAGAAATTGCAAGGCATGGCTAAACCCCATGTCACCGGAGTGAGCGGCTCTGGCAAACCAGCAGGTGTTTACCGAAAGCACCGCAGCAAGTTCTGTTTTTGAGGTAGCAGTAAAGACACAGTACTCAGATCTCCCTCCAAAGAGCCTGCTGAGGGGAGCACAGTTGACCGACAGCCTCCAGCTGCCTCGCCTCCACACTCACCACCGTGGGAACATCCAGAACATGATCTCCTTGGGATGGTTGCAGCCCGCGATGGAGCATGGCTGGGGTACATGTGCCAACCCATTCCTGCACAGTGTGGGGTCTTCCCAGGCCAACCGTTATTCAGGGACTTCCTATCTGTCGGGTCCAAACTGTAAAAGTCACGCTGTCAATTCTCCGTGCCTAGTTCTCTCTCTCCTTTCCCAAGTACGAACACACAGCATGGCCTGAAGCAGATCTGATTCATAGAAACAGATATTTTACCTACGCACTGTACAAATGTTTAGGAGTGCTCAGTCAATGCCTAATTGGCATCTACTTCTCAGAGGCTGGGAAGTGACACAATTTGCTTCATTGTCTCTGGTCCAAATACTATTATCAGATGTAGATATTGTAATCATATCACTCTCCTGCTCAAAATACTTCAGTGGACACTTGCTTTCCAGCTGTCTTCATGAAATCATCATCATTTACGTAGCCAGTTTTACCTGGAACACGCCCATAAATACCTCATTCCTGCTGGACTTATCTCCTCAGGGCCTCCAAACAAACCAATCTCACTTTACACCACCCTCAAACGCTCATGCTGTTCCTAGCTCCTAAAATGCTATTTCTTTGCATTGGACTTGTTCATGGTTAATTTTTTTAAGAATCAAAACTCATGCTAACTATCTGTATATTTTATATTTTAAAATTATATGTGCATACCACTGGTATATTCATGTATGAAGTTTTATATATTAAATTTTCAGAACACAAATGCAAGTATATTATTTACCCCTAATTTTTATCAACTAGTATTACTTACTCAGGCTATACATATTCAATGGACAATAAACACTGATGAACACAAGAAAGTAGAAATTATTATTCCGATTTTCAAAGTATGATGGTTAATTTTATGTACCAACTTGGCAAGCTCTGACGCCCAGTTGCTTAATCAATCACCAGTTTAATTGTTGCCGTGAAGGTTTTTCTTAGACATCATTAAAATTTACATTTACATTCATGACTTTATATAAAACACATGACCCTCCATAATGTGGGTGATCCTCATTTGATCAGTTGAGGAACATCATTCTCACCAAAACTGAATTTTCAAGAGGAAGAGAAGATTCTGCCTCAAGATTGAGCTTAAAATTTCTGTCCAAGTCTCCAATCTTTTGCCTGGCCTGTAGGTTTCCAAACTTAAGACTGCAACATAGACTCAACTAAATTTCTATCCACTCAGCTGACTTACATATCTTGGACTTTCTAATCTCAACAATCCCATGAGCCAAATCCCTAAAATAAATCTCTATCTATATATCTATGTCCTTTGCTTCTGCTTCTCTGCACAGCCCTAAGACTGGAAAGTTCTTCTTTCAATTGTGAAGATAAAAATTACAAAAACTTGAAAAGTTAAATAACAGCACAAGGCAACAATAAATAATTAAATGGTAACTGTTGACTTTATACTACAGACCCCACATGCTCGGGGGTTCTGAAGAAAGTTAAATCATAAAGGGTTAGAAACCTGAATGAAAGCCCAAGTATAGAAGCACTGGGTGCTTTGAAACTATTTAGCATTATAAAATTAATATGTTAACATCCCAAACTCATCTTTTTAAAAGGCACATCTCACTTTTGGTCTATCTCAGCTTTTGATAAAGTGTGTTTCTGCTGAGATAGACAAGAAGAGAAAGCATGACCTAGTTAAACTCAGGCAAACTAATCTTGCAAGTTGAAAAAAAAAAAAAAAAAGGCTTGGCAAAAATTCCCCTGTTAAAGTATCTTGAGGATACGGCAGGAAGAATTGACAAGATCCCAATCTAAATCAGGACAGAAAACTGTGGTTTTTCAATGTTACACCAAAAGGCTGTGTCATTCGCTTCATTAGAGAGGCAATTTTATTTTAACGTGGCATTTTTTAAAAGGGTAACTTGTTTCATTTTCCAATTTTCCACCCTTTCTACCACACCCACACCGGCTTCTGCAAAACATTTTTAAATTTGGCAAACTCTACTTTACCTTCCCTTTACATCACAGCAGACAAAGTTGAGCTCTGTGGCTGTTCGACCATAATCAATTGATGGCAATCACAATCCAGAAGACCAGATTAATAGTGCCGCAAATAATTTCATATAAAAAGCATAATATCTGATAAAGGACTATTAACCAAAACACACAAAGAACTCTTAAAACTTAACAGTAAAAAAAGAGCAATCAGATTTTTTTTAAATGGGAAAAGACCTTCACAGATACCCACCAAAGAAGAGGTTCAACACGACATGTCATTATGGAATTGCAAATTGACATGTCATTAAGGAATTGCAAATTGGAACACCAGTGAGCTATAACTACATACCTATTAGAATGGCCAAAACTGAAACACTGAAAACACCAAATGCTGGCGAGGATATGGAGCAAAAGAACCTCTTATTATTGTTATGGGAAGTGCAAAATGGTACAGCAATTTTGGAAGACAGTTTGGCAGATTCTTCCAGAATGAAACATGTTTACCATTTCATTCAGCAATTCCACTGCTTGGTACTTACCAAACAAATGGAAAACACACATCTACACTAAAATATATGCACGTGATGTTTATAGTAGCTTTATTCATAATTATCAAAATTTGGAAGCAGGATGCCCTAAGTGAATGGCTAACCATCCAGACAAAGGAAATGAGTCAATACTGAAAGAAATGAGTTGCTCAGCCATAAAGAGATGTGGCAGAAGCTTAAATGCATATCACTAAGTGAACAGTCAATCTGAAAAGGCGACATACTCTATGATTCTAGCCATAAGAATCATACAGGCAAGGCAAATTTTTCTAGAAAAGGCAAATTTATGGGGACAGGAGAGTGAAAAGATCAGTGGTTGCCGGAGCTTAGGGAGGAAAGAAGGATAAACAGGGAGATCACAGAGGAGTAAACACACTCAAATGGCGGACACATGTCACTATAGATTTGTCCAACCCATAGAATGCACGCCAATAATAATAATAATCTATGGACTTTGAATGATAATGATTTATCAATGCAGCTTTTTCATTAGTGACAAATGTACCACTGTGGTTCAAGATGTGAGTAGTGAGGAGTTTGTGCGTATGTAGGGCAGGGCCTATAAGGGACTCTATTTTCTACTCAGTTTTGTTGTGAACCTAAATCTTCTTTAAAAATAAGGTTTAATAACAGTTTTAAAGTCTGATGGCTTATCCCTACTTTGACTGAAAAGTAACCTGTGAGCAATCTGTTGATCAGGGATCTCACATTTCACGAAGCCTTATGCAGCCTTTCACTTGCCCTCCTTCAGAAAGCCTTATCTTTTCCAGCTCATTCTCAGTTCTCATAACTGTGACTATCTCTTCACCCTCTTTCTCCCTGCACCCCAAATTCTTTGCTCATGGAGGAATGGGAAAGAATCAATATAACTGAGGTTACAATAGATGTGAATGAATAAAATTCCTATGAAATAAAAATAATAATAATTCAAAATCCCAAAATTCCATGGGGGATATTTCTGAGATCAGGGGACCCTCAGGGCCTTTATCTACTCTGAGTTGTTGCCACCGATCCTTCCCATTTAGTATCTCGAAACCAGCAAGGTCACTGTGTCCCATTTCTGAAAACATCATGGATGAGTGGCAGGTCAGGTGCTCCTGGTCAAAATGGCCCGTATGTATGAATTCCTGACATTGCGATTGACACCAGTGACTGTGAACGGGGGTTCTTGTATCAGGTGAGTCTAGATCTCTGTGAACAGCCCAGCAGGGCTAAGGCCCTTAGAGAAGACAACTATTTTGACCATTTCCCCAAACAAAGGCTCCCACCAGGTTGCAGTCTATAGGTAGGTTATCACCTGTATTTGCCTTTCAAATTGTGAGCAAAGAAACATCACTGAAGAACTTTAGTGCTCTTGCAGCAGATTGGCCCTGTGAGCCTGGGACAAGCCAAGGTTATAGCAGTTTTTTCGAAAATTATTTATAGCTTCCCCTTTGACTCTCAAGAACAACCCATTTGGGGCAATAAACAATGTCACCTTATCCATGAGTGAGGCTGATCCTCCATTTTAACTAACTGTTAACCAAATGCCATGAGAGGAAGCCAAAAGATCTACAGTTACTACATTAGTCAGGGTCCTCCAGAAAAACAAACAAATAGAATGAGAATATACAGAGATTTGTTTTCAGGAATTGGCTCATGTGATTATAGAAACTGGCAAATTCAAAATTTCTGAGACTAGCAGGCTGGAGACTCAGGAAGAGTCCACAATGCAGTTGAAGTTTAAGGCTTCCTGCAGGAAGAATTCAGCCTTCGCCCCAACTGCCAGGCCTTCAATTGATCCATGTTTAGCACCTACTGACTCCAAATACACCAATTTAAACATAAATTTCATCCTAAAGCACCCTCACAGGAACATACAGAATGTTTGGCCAGGTGTCTGGGCAAATGGCCCAGCTAAGTTGACAATAAAATTATCTATCAAAGCTACTAACCTGGGGGCTGGAGCGCTGGCTCTGTGGTTATGGTGCTTGCCTGGCATGCGCAAGTACACAGGTTCAAACCCCAGCACCTACATACACAACTAAGTGTTGAAGTAAATGAAAGCCATGTGAAAAACTAAAAAAAAAATTGATTCTGTCTCTCTCTCTTCTCACTGCCCTTATCTCTTTAAAAAAAAACAAAAACAACAAAAAACAAAAAACACTACTAACCTGGGCCTTGAACAATCTCACCTCTTTCTTTTACTAAATTTCCAGTGCTGAGCTCAGGATACATGAGAAAGGGAGTGGCCTGTGAATTCCTACTAAAACAGAAGCTGTCATTCTCAGTGGAAAACTGCGTTCTGAACGTGCCTCACTCAGCAAATAAATGCTACTTTGTGATAAACTTTTTCTGCAGAAAATCCCTTAAAGAAAGCCTCTGGGCTTTAGAATAAGGCTGCTGATGGACGGCAGGAGTTTTCCGTAAGGTAGAGTGTCCTTTTAATTTTTCCAGCCAAACTATGGGGGAATCTAATCTGAGGGGAAGTCCAGTTAACTTGGGGTTTAAGTAGAGTGAAACATGGAACCATGGGGAACCCAAAGCGGGGAAAATCATGGTCTGGCACCAGTATTGGCTTGTTCTGTCATTACACTTTTGTTCTTGATTGTTTGACGATGAACCCCTCCTAACTGTAAGACCATGTTTATCAAATAAAAATTAAAACAAAAAAAGAGATTAGAACCATTTACCAAATGTCACACAAGTATGTTTACTTTCTACTACATTATCAGAGTTGCCAGAAAATTTTTGTTTAAACATATAGCAAATTTACCTAATTATTATATGCTTTTATTTGTGTATTCCAAATTGCTTGAAGATGACAACATTGCTAGCCTACAATTGGATAAAAGATTAGAAATTAGAATTCCTACCAACAGAAAAAAATAACACAAATTGGAATATTTTTAGTGTCAGAATATAAAGCCAAAGAAGTCTTAAACACAATTAAGGGGTGTTGAATGATCCACAGCCTTTGCAAACAGAATGAGGAAATATAATCACCCTAGGTTTCAGTACCAATCCTGTGTTTGAAATGTAAGTGTTGGTCGATGTTGAGATGTTCATTCAAAGGCATTGCTAACCCTTCAGGACCCAAGTGGCCTGGCCTCTGAATGGTTCGCCTATGAGATTCAGACTACAGACAGCTGGCTCCATAGCACAGGGAGTTGATAACCCTGTCCCTGGACCAGCCTTGGGCAGCAGGGTAATGTCCCCTGGGGGCATCCATTATTACATCTGTAAGACTTGCTAATAAAAGTGAAATTCTTATCTAGCCTTGTAAAGAAGAGTCCAGTGTCTTTAAAAATTGCATGTTTTTAGAAAAACTCTTCTCAGACTTCATCACCAGCGTGCACTAAACCCTACTTGAAATGACTAGAAAGTATAATTTGACTTTTCATCTGTTGTGGTTTAGATATTAGATGTCCCCCAGAAGCTTGTGTGTAAGACAATGCCTGAGAGTTCAGAGGTGAAATGATTGGATTAGGAGAGCCTTAACCCAATTGGTGCATTGATTCCTTGATAGGGATGAACTGGGTGGTAACAGAAGGCAGGTAGGGTGTGGCTGGAAGAGGTGCATTGTTGGAGGTGTGTCTTTGGGTTTTATATTTTGTCTTTTTTTTTTAAGATTTTACTATCTTTTTTTTTTAAAGAGAGAAGGACAGTGAGAGACAGAGAGAGAGAGAATTAACTTTTATTGAGTTTTTTTCACATGGCTTTTGTTGCTCTGACACTTAGTTGTGTACATGGGTGCTGGGGTTTGAACCTGTGTACTTGCGCATCCTGGGCAAGCACCATAACCGCTGAGCCACCGCTCCAGCCCCAGGTTTTGTATTTTGTATCTCACAGGCAGAGTCTCTCTCTGCTTCCTGATCATGCCCCGAGCCACTTTCCTCCACCACACTCTTCACCACGATGTTCTGCCTCACCTTGAGCACCAAGGAAAGGAGTCAGCCTTCTGTAGACCGAGACCTCTGAAACCATGATCCCCCAAATAAACTTTCCTCCTTTAAAATTGGTCTTGTCAGGCCTTTCAGTTGCAGCAGTAGAAAAGCTGACTAAAACATCATCTTTCCATTTCTTCTCCACTGGGGGTCAGGAGGATAAGAGGAATTCATGCATTAGAGCATCATCAATAATTTCTGAGTCTGTGTGTCTCTATAAAGACATTGTCTCATTCACAGAGAAAATAATCTGCTTCCAGGACCTACATCTAGACTTTGTAAAAAGCAACCAGATGGAGTTCATAGGTAAAATATAAAAGTCTTCTTTTAGCTCTTCAGGTACTTCTTAGGATCTCAACATTATATTCTCAAAGATGTCTCACTATGGGAAAATTTACTAAATTATTTTGTGAAAAATAGCTTCAGTACTTCTTAACCTTTTATAAACATGACTATATGACAGAGAGAGAGAGAGAGGAAAGAGGGAAGGAGAAAGGAAGGAAGAGGCAAGGGAGGGAAGAAAGAAAAGAAAATGCAAACTCAGGCTGCATTAGAAACTTCTAATATCATGACCAAGGAAAATAATTCCTTCTCTACATTTTTTACTTAACAAATTTTAACTTTCTTGTTTGGTTCTAAAGAAAAATATTTTAAGATATCTTGATTAAGTAGAGAGTCTGCAGAAAAAAATATAGCAAGTAATATAATTAAGATAACAAATACCATCTAGAGTCTAGATAGTATCGATATTTAGATGCTGCCCAACGTAAAAAGTTGTAAGATAATACACTTCCGTCTGGTATGAGGAAGAAGTTTCCTGTTACTGGAGTGGAATAGACCACCTCATGCGGTTATAAGCTCACTTTCTTTGGAAAGGTCTAAGTGTATTTTAATAACCTTTTTGAGTGGTATTGTGTGTGGAAGAAAGAATTCTACGTAACTTCTAAGTGTCTTTTTTATTCTAAGCACTTACGTTTAAATAGTCACTAATGAGAAAGTGTTACTATCGTCACAAGAACCCTTCTTATGTGGTGAGTTGGCATCACAAAATAATACCTGCTCAGGGTAGATAAGATAAAATCACATAAGAGTTGGCAGATGCTAAGATATATAAGAAGTGCTAAAGCTGTTCTTCACAAGATGAAAGAATTTGTTAATTTGCCAACTGTGAAGTACCTTTGAGAGTATAATGTTGAGATCCTGATAAGTGTCCCAAGTACTAAGAGTAAATATGTTTATTCTACTATTTTGTTACATCTATAAGGGGGCAATGAAAAAAACCACAAACTGAAAGATTTAGAGAAAATGTCAAGATATAAATTTAGGGTATTCAGGAATTAGATATTTCTTCATAACTCTGTTAAAGAAAATTTTTCTCACTGGGAATCTCAGTATGCAAAATACCATTTAGAATTACAAGTTTCCAAATGCTCAAACATCTTTCTACTTGGTGTTAAAAAATAAATTTTAGGGGGTTGGGGATTTAGCTCAGTGGCAGAGCACTTGCCTAGCACGCGCAAGGCCCTGAGTTCGGTCCTCAGCCTTGAAAAAATAAATAAATAAATAAATTTTAAACATTTGTCAGTCTCTACTATCACTTATCCAATCACCCTGTCTTCTCTCTGCCACATGTGGCTATCAAAGCTATGCTTCCTTCACACCTCACATGCTACACATTGAAGGAAGTAATTCACTATTAGCCTGAATGCAAGGTCCTGGGGCTGGAGCAAGTGGCTCAGCGGTTTCAGCGCTTGCCTCGCATGTGCAAGTGCACAGGTTCAAACCCCAGCACCACCACGTACACAACAGGTGTCAGAGCAATGAAAGCCCAATGGAAAAAAAAACTAAATAAGAATTGATTCTCTCTTTCTCTCTCTCACTGTCCCTCACTCCGTCTTTAAAAAAAGAAAAAAAAATGCAAGGTCCCATCCACCCTCTACCCACATCACTCCTCAGGGTTGGATTTGCAGCTTGAGAGGCAACATCTCCCCTAAGACAAGGCGCAGGCTTGCTTTCACTTAGAAGAGTAGCAGACTGCTGAAGCTCAGCGTTTCTATCCTCAATGCAACCTTCTGCTAGAGCAGCCATTTGTCTAGGTCTCCCTGTGTCGTTCCCTGAAGTTCTGGCTACTGTTTTGCTGTGAGCAATAATGCCTTTTTTATCTCTTACTCAGGAGTCTTCTATCTCCTGCTGGCACTCATGAAACAGAAATCAGCTAATTTGTTGGTTTGTAAATAGAGTAGGCTCTCAGACCAGTCATGGTTATTGAGAGCACAACTGAGGATGTGCTGATAATTAAACTTTACTCCTCCTCCAAGGTTGATTCTCACATTGGCTCGATCAAATAGTAAGCTGTAGAACAGAGGAAAGTATCAAAAAGAAAAAAGTCGGAAAAGAATTGACATGGTATACAGAAGCGTTGCCCAAAATTTACCAAAGTGAGCACCGCCATTGAAGTTCTGGGTAGACTCAGATGGTAAAGAATAACTCCATAGTTATTCTGAGACCAGGCTGCCTACCTCTTTCAGGAAAAGGGACCAGGTCGATATTTTGTTCCTTTCATATTTCTATCATTAATTTTACTCATTTAGTGAATATTTATCAAAGAGCTGGGGAAAAGATTAAAGAGAAAATCTTCAAAAGATATATGCAAGTTCAGGTTATTTGGGATTCCAGCTTTTATTCTGTAAGTTCACATTCTAAATAGAATTGTCTTTCTCCTCCACATTTATTCATGCACCTGCAAAGCATCTTTGTAGAATCTCCTGAACTCTGTCCCAACTATCTTCATTCTTTACCCCCTTATCTACAAACCACTGTTATAATATTGTTTTTTTAAGAGGGAAAAAGTGAGAGAGAGAACCAATTTTATTTATTTTTTCATCTGACCTTTGTTTCTCTGACACTCAGTTGTGTAAGTGGAGCTGGAGTTTGAACCCAGGTCCTTGCACATACCAGGTAAACACTCCAACCACTGAGCCACTGCTCCAGCCCTAATGTTATAATATTTGTGAATCTTTTCCAATAAGATAAAAAAAAAGTAACTCTCCCTTCATTTGCCCACCTGACTTTCCTTATCAGCAGTAGTCCCCATTTAGAAGAATCTCCTCCATTCATGCAGTCGCTGTCATTCAACAAATATTTATCAAGCACCTTCTAACAGTCAGGCACCATTATCAAAAGCTGGAAATCAGCAGTGGAAAAAGAAGACAGTCAATCCTAGTGAGGGTTTGGAAATGGATAATCAGGAAAGAAGCAACAAATGTCTATTTTCAGATATGACAAAAACAAAATAGGGTGCTTGATCAAGGAAAACAAAAGTAAAGGTTATTTTATAATAGGTGAAAAGTGTGGCGAAAATGGTGTTTGTAACTGACACCTAGAAGGCAGAAAAAATATAGGTAGTTGTGAACCCAGGAGTAGCCAGTTTTAGGCAGAGGGCAACACAGAGGCAAAGGAATGAGTGGCTTAAATGAGTGGGAAGAGACAGAAAGGGAGAGAACCAGGAGGCCTACAGGACCCTGGGAGCTGTGAAAGCAAAATGATTATCCATTCTTTCCTGTATCTCTCCACAATCATGAGCTGATCAGAAAGCATAGGTCCAGAATCACTTTATCTCAGCTTCTCAGTGATGGATGACATTAGAACAAGTTACAGGATACACATCACTGCCTTTTCACAGTCTTGTCATGTTATGCCCAACATAGTCACATTATCAGCAGTAGAATTAGTGTAGAGAATAATTCTAGGACGTTAGATAATGGGGTAAGGGTATTAAATATTGTGGCTAATTAACATCAGATGAGCCACCAAATAGCATATGTATCTGTGAGCCTGGACGTTATTAAGAAATGGGAGAAGGGAGAAAAGTGTCCTCCAGATAACCAGCATCAGATCCTGGGAGAGTTTCATAGCCTTACCCAGAGAAAAGATGTCACTTACAGCATAAGAAGAGAAGAGGACGAATTTGGTTCAGTCCTTTGCTATGGATGCATCTTGCCACTGGAGGCAGGAATGGGACTGTCAAATACACTAGAAGCATGTTTGCTGAAGACATTGAAACTGTTCTGGATCTAACCCATAGGGCTTAGCTAGAGAGGATAAAGAGCTCTTTTTATATTTTTATTTGTTGCCAAGCATTATTTTAATATCCATGCAAATTTTAAAACCAGAAGTAATTGGCTCATAATCCCACCAATTTAATAAAATTTAATTTGAAGCATTTTAATTTTTGTCTTCATTTCTAATCACTGTACACAGGCTCACATATATGTAAAATTATTTTAATAAAATTTTAGGTGCCTTCTCAAGCTCTTATAAAAACTTGTTATCTTTTCCTTCTTTTCTTTCTTTTTTAAAGAAAAAGGAGGAAGGAATATGGCTCCATTTCTGTTCATACAGGGTGAAGTGTGGTACAGTGTCTTACTGGAATACAACTCTGGCTTTTAAATTTTCACAACAAATGACAACTCTGCTTTCTGTGCATCTGGTCTATAAAAACGTGATTCTCACTTTTATCAGTGACATAGACCACATGCAGAACAATCACCTGTGAGAGATATTGGTTGCAATCCAAAAGCTCCCTTACCTCCAATATGGCAGTCAAGCGAACAAGAGAGCCACCTTTTTTTTTTCTAATTTCCCAAGCTTTATCTTGGTATTATTGGATCAAAAAGTGCAATTCCAGAATGACACTATCTCCGGTCTTCAGTTTCACACTATATTTTTATGAAGAGTTGATACTGAAAGATTCTATGCTACAGGCAGTTTTGTCTCATTTCACTGTGAACAAGATTTACCTATTAAAAAAAGACACACTGTAAACATATTGTGAGGCTATGCTATTTGTTCCAGAAAAATATTGCTGTCTGCAGAGCTTTATCATATGTTTCCTTTTCTAAAGATGAGGATGATGTAACCCAGCATGCCTTGTGTTTTGGCTCAGCTGCCTGGAAATTCAGCCACTTTTGTGACCCATTATAGTAAATATTTCACCTCAGATTATCTGTTAACATCTCTTCACACTTTTCATAGTTTTCTTTTAATTTCAGTATTAATTTTACAATGTGTAAACTTTTACAAATTACACTAAATTCTCTTAGCTGTCTAGGTTATAATACGTACCAAAGGAGTAGTTCAGAGGATAAGAACAATTCTTTGGACTGAAAGGGCCAGTAATTTCTGAATGAGGAACTGGCTGATGAAATTGCCTGCATAATTATGACCACTATGACACCATTAACAGGTCTACATCTCAATGGAGGATGGTCCATTACTGTGTGGATATTGCACTTTTTGACACCAAATTTTAAGTCCTACCAGGGAATCTTGGTGAAAATACCTGGTAGATAGTAAGGTAAGAGTCTGGAACTTGATACAGATGCTATAGAGACAGATTTGGAAATTATCCATGTAGAAGACAATGAAAGAAGCAATAAGGAAAGATGAATCCTCTGGCCTCCTCCTTCTATAAATACTTAGAATAATCCCAGAAAGCTGTGACTTCCAAGAAGAGAAAGATCAAGCTCTCCTGAATCAGAGGGCATGGGCAAGGGTACAACAGGACTTGAATGCCACCAAAATTGTTGACTTCTCTTGGCACAACAAAGACTACATTTAAGTCTTTAATAATAACCACTCCCCTTCCCCCTCTCTCCTTCTCCTTCTCCTTCTTCTACCTCTTCCTCTTCTTCTCCAGCAAGGGAGAAATAAATAATGACACTGAGAGGTTGACAAAAGAAGAAAATATAAACTGAGAAACAAATTCTTAGGAAACTAACAGAAAAGTAATGCGGCCAACTCAACTAGGAAACAATGAATAGCAGGCAGGCCTCAGGGTTGCTCAGTGGCATTCTTCTAAGGCAAATGTCCAATGTCAAGGGAAATAAGCTCACACTAGGAGAAACTAGAGCCCTCTGTTAAAATCACTAAAGAGAAAAAAATAGAGGTAACGTTGGCCCTTTAGAGCAAAAGTAAGACCTTTGGGATGTAGGACAAGTTGTAAATGAATGATGTAAGTTAAATTTTAAAATAGCATGGTGGTAAGAATGTGCTGTTTGAACTGATTAGCCTGAAATTGGCTGGGGCTGAAAGAACGTTAGCGCATGGGGGCTCCATGGGTCCCACAGGGAGATGAGGGTAGCATGCGGGAGAGACTACACAAGATGAACCTAGAGGGCGAAGAACCAGGTGACTGGCCGCCTTGCACGTAACAGAAATTTATCAAAAATTTGTAAAAGAAGGTCAAGCAGCAGACTCATTTTATACCAGAAAAGGGGATCCTGATGTTCATTTAGCTTCCTAAAGCTCTTTCCATGCTTTCATGGCCAAAATAGTTTCTAAGCACAAGGAGAAAAAATTCATCCCTTCCTTCTAGGAAGCCTCCCCAGGAGCAACTTTCACTTTCATAGCATTAATTAAATTTAGTCACACAATCATACCTAACTTCCAGGTATATAAATCCAGCAGAAAATATAGTTTTTCAGCTGAGCACACCACCCTGGGTTCTTTTAAAGATGGAGAATTAACACTTGACTAGTCATTAACACCGCCCATTATAGCCCCCTTCTCCCTCAATGTAAAAACATTCAACATGGAATTTAATATATCCTTAATTCTAAATGATCAGTGATGTGGTAAATCATCAAATGAAGAATATTCCTGGATCTTCTAATAAATGTTTATTATATCATTCCAAATATTCAACAATCTTTGATTTAGAGAATGAATTAGCAACAGACAAGAGATCCATCTCTCCTAAGTAAAGGCATTTTTTTCTTGTTTTTCCTTTTATCTCATTAGATTTACATTTTTTATTTTGTCATATTTTGTTTTGACTTGCCATGTGGACTTGATTTGGACAATGGTATTTAGAAACCAGATACGATCATCTCCCATTTACTTAATTGGTTCTTGTACTGTTACCCTTATTTTAATAACTCTTACTGCATTTGCAAACTTCAAGTAAGTTGAAATGACAAATAAATCTAAAGATGTGGCACTTTTGTTCAGAATATTCCTTTGAATTTTTCTTCAGCTCCACTGCTTAAATAATTAATTGAGAGTTGAGAAGTTTAGCTTCCAAAACTCTCTATGAAAAGACTCATCATTAAACTGATGTCAATGATGTCTCAAGATTTGGGAATACAATAAAGAGCTTATTTCAAATATGATGCTACTGAGTAGGCAACAAACTATAATGAAATCCATTTTAAGGAACATTAAATCCTTGTAAAAATTTCCAGAACTAGAAGTGAATTGTGGCCAAATACTTTTAAAGAACTAAATCTAATCTGACAGGAAACAGGAACTGCTACATGAATGTATTTAATAAAATAGACATTTGTGAAATGAAAATAAAATCACAGAAGAAAGAGAAAAACTCCCAAGAGAGAAAATAGCATGTGATCTATGATGTGACTTGGAGGGGGAAATGCCGGAAAAATGCAAGCGAGGACGGCCTCAGTGGTCATGGCATGGATGGAATGCCAAAGAGTGGGTTCTTCTAGGATAAATGAAGACAGTTCTTCCTCAGCTGCTCACTGTCAGAGGAAGCAGATTAGGAGCCGGAGGAATCAGTTGAGGCAAAAATGAGCTCTGACCATCTTCGGCTAGAAAGAAGGCTGAACTGAGAAAACAAATCTATCCTTTCTCCTCACCTCACATATCTAACCTGATTTTCCATTACACACTGTGACTCTCAGTCACCTCTAGATTGACCTTTTTGCTCATATACCCACATCCTAGCCTGATGTCTTCCCTCATAAACCTCCCTTCTCAAGAAGGACTTCACATGGCTGCATCTTAGTCATCCTTCCAGTTGAGCCTGGCAGTAGCCACCCCATTATAATCTTTTCTGAAAATTCTGCACTTGGACTCTGCCACACAACACAAGCACTTAATTATGTACAGAATAGTCACATTCAAGGTTTTGTTACATATTGGTCTTATAACTAGAAGGGATGTCACTGAGGAGAGAAACCACCTTCCATGTCTCTGATGACCTATTGTGCCTGATGCAAAGCCAAGCACAGATCAGTGGCAGCTAGAGAGGCAGCCCAGACCCAATGCCTCTGTGTGTTTCCTTCTCTTCTTTCTTAGGCCACTTAATACATGCAATTATCAACAGTCTTCTCGTAACCAGCTACCATTGACCAGACACTCTTTATCTTGTTTCACCAGTTTTCCTCCCTCAGAACCAAAGCAGTAGAGGAAGAAAAGAGATGAAGTTTTCGAATTTCAAAGACTATTTTCAAAAGGCATTTACCCTTGACACCCTCAAAAAGATGTCCTTCCTCAACCTATAGGATTTTAATAGCCACCCTGACATTTTATTTGGTATTTTCCAGGAAGTCTAGGAATCCATTGCACTTTATGTCATTTTTCTCCTTTTACCTTTCACTAAATATCTATTGAACACCACCATATCTCCTAGGAATCCTTCTGCACATTGGGAATACAGCATCGATTAACATAGTCAAAGCCCCTGCAGTGGGCTTTGGAAAAGGTGTTTTTACAGATGTAATCAAGAAAGAATCTGGACATGAGGTACTCCTGGATTAGGATAGGCTACAAATCTAAATAATTCTTTGTAAGAGAAGAGGAAACAGAATGACAGAACACAGGGGAGAAGACCACATGAAGACAGAGACACAGCCTGGAGTCATAAGTCTGTGATCTGTGCAGTTCCAGCAGCACCAGACTCTGGAACAGGCAGGGAAGGATTCTCCTCAAGAATTTTCAAAGGGAATTGACACTGCTGAAAATCTTAATTGTGGACTCCTGACCTCTGTATCTGTGAAAGAATAAATTTCTGTTGTGTTATGGTTTGAATGTGAGGTGTTCCCCAAAAGATCACATGTGACAATTCAGGAAGGCTAACGTGAAATGATTAGGTTAACCCAATCTGTGAGTTAATCCCTGGTTAGAGATTATTGGAAATTGAAAGCAGGTAAGGTATGGCTGGAGAAGGTAGGTCACTGGGAGTATGTCTTTGGGGTATACATTTTGTATCTGGAATGGAATCTATCTCTCTCTCTGCTTCCTGAAACCATGTCTTCCACCATGATGCTCTGCCTCCTCTCAAGCCCCAAGGAATGGAACCAGCCTTTTATGGACTAGGACCTCTGAAACTGTGAGCCCCTAAGTAAACTTTTCCTCCTAAAATTGTTCTTCTCAGGTCCTTGGGTCACAGCAATTAAATACCTGACTAAAATATACTGTTTGTTTTGTTTTGTTTAAAGAAAGAGGGGACAGTGAGGGAGAGAGAAGACAGAATCAATTTTATTTAGTTTTTCATGTGACTTTCGTTGCTCTGAGACTTCATTGTGTATGTGATGCTGGGGTTTGAACTCGCATACTTGTGCATGCCAGGCAAGCACTGTAAATGCTGAGCCACTGCTCCAGCCCTAAAATATATTGTTTTAAGCAATTGAGTATGTGGTCATTTGTATGGTGGCCACTGGAAACTAATATAGCCCCTCGTGGTACTTACCATTATACTGAAGAGACAACATAAACTAATGAGTGTAAAAACAAAATAGGACAACATTAAAGAGCATCACCAAGAACTTAATGGTGAGGAAGTCTCCATCAGTCTCTTATAGAAAAGAAGAAAAAACCTTTTGATGCCCAAGTTTACTAACTTATATAAAAATTATTTTCTTCAGGTTATTTTAAGGAACAAATGAGGTGTTAGCATTTCCAGATACCTGTTCTAGAGTATCATTAACACATAATGATACATCATTATGTGCAGGCAGTGCACATTGCCCTGAGTTGTGGCCATAGCATACCGTTAAGACTAAAATAAAGTTGTGAAATAAGTCACTTATTATGGTTTGTCCCCATTGAAACTCATGTTGGACTATAATCCCAACCCAACCCCAATGTGAGGTATTAAAAGGGTGGAAAAAAATCTATTTATTTAGAGGTAATGCCTTTGCAAGGTGATTAGAATTAGATAAAGTCATCAGGCTGATTCCCCAATGATTGAATACTGGTGACTTTTGAGAGGGAGAGGGACCAGATACATGTACACCATTCTTTTTCCTTGCCATATGATACCCTGGGCCACCTTGGGACTCTTCAAATAAGAAGATCATCACAAGATAAAACCCATCAGCCTTGGACCTCCAAAACCTTGTGTCACAATAAACCTCTTCTCTTTGTAATCTACCCAGTTTATGACACTATAATATTAGCAACAGAAAACAGACTAAGACAATCATCCAGGAAATAGATAACAAACTTCATTGTAATTCAACATTGTCCACTCTATATTTTTTATATAACAATAATTGAATGACAATTGCTTTATAATGTAATGTAAATTTAGGGGGATAAAAACAAATAGACATATAACCCTGCTTGGGAAGCATGAAGTCTATTGGGAACTAGTAACACTGAATGAGTAATTTCAAGTGAAAAGGAATGTCTAAAAGAAGGAGAGGTATAGGATAATGGTAGAGAGTGAAAGGTCATACAGGGACTACGGACAGTAAATACCTCTATATATGCATCCTTTATTTAGCAAATACTTATTGAGGGCTCACTACATTTCAGGACAATTTTAGTCACCTAGAATATATTGATGGGAAAAAGAAACAGGTCAGGATCCCTGCTTTCATAAGGTTTTTATCTTATCAAGGGAGACAGGCAATACTGGATCCAATACATGAATTATTAATATTTTATAATAGATAAAATATATGAAAAAAATAAAGGAAAAGGAAGGTATTCAGGGAACATGCTATTGAGAAGGCAACATTTGAGCAAATATAAGAAGAAAATGAAGTTAGCCAAGCAGGTATGTAGGCAAAGAGAATTCCAGCAACAGCAAGACCCAGTACAGGTCCAAGAGGCAGTGGAGCTGGGTGTGAAGCTTAAGAGGAGAGAATAAAGAGCAAGGAGTAGGGGACAAGTTCAGAGCAAAAACCTTCTTCTACTCATACCGGGGAGAGAACCAAAAGCGTCTGTCCTTTTCTACAAACATCTCAGTCACTTTGTAGCTCAAATTTAGTATGATTCCTAACTTGATTATCACAGATATTTGCAGTAGCCTACAGAAAATGTATAATTATTTCCACATGCAACCAAATATAAACTCCTTCCCTCCCACTGCAACCCCCACAAAATCCAGGAAAATTGCCTATCAACAAATAGAAAGGCTTGCCAGAATTCTGACAGAAAAAAATGGCATTAATGCATTTATTAAAGATAAAGGAATGAAACCCATTCATAAATCAAATGAGCTACTTTCAAAACATCACCTAACCCACAGTAACACTGGGAAGGAGTGGGAGTAAAGTTGAATTGACAATTGACATAGGTACAGGGAACATCTGAGCTCCAAGTCAAAAGTCTCAGTGTTTCTCATCTTGTCAGCAGCACAAGGGAAAACTGGGCCAGGGGAACATTTTTCACTTTGAACAGGAAAATGAGAGAAATCAAACTGAAACATGAAGAAAAGAGGAGAATTTCTCCTTGTTTTGATACAGCATTCAAAGCATAGCCTGTCAAAGAAACAAATTGACCCAGACGGCAACTGGCCTTTCATGTGGCTCTTTCGATGACACTTCTGAGACAGACAGGACTGCCCTGCTCTCCCTGAAGAGAGCCGCTAAGTGGGTGACAGTAGAAAGTGAAACTCTGCCCAATAATTTCTACTCTCGTATGCAAAGTACGCATCTCAAACCCAAAACCCTCAATGCAGTTTTCTTCTTCAGATAAAATAAAGATCAATAGTCTGAATAGTGCTATAATTATGAGCCAGAAAACTCTAGGGTCAAATAGGACTTAGAGAAGTCAGCCCTGGAAGAGTCAGTCTTGTATACTTGGAACCAAATGTCCTTTGTGTGACATTTCCTTGACAGCTACATAGTCCATGATTGAAATATGGCTACATTTACAAAGCAGACTAACAGTTTTAAAATGCCACATTTTGTATTTTAAAGAAATATCTGATAAATTCTCAAGTCTTCTGTGGGGTGAAGGCGGAAGAGGGAGAAGGGGAAAGTGTGCTTTGATTTTATCTTATCTATAAATCCTATAACTATGAATAATAAAAACCACATCAATGCCCATAAGCACAGACTCTTCTAAACCAAAGTTCCTATAGAGTATCTTTGATGATAACATCACTTTACAGAAGAAACTGAACTAACTAGACAAACTATATGAAATGTTTCTGACTTTGTTAACTGGAAAGCAATTTTAAGAGGTAAATTTTGAAGTTTTGAAAGAAGTCAAAGTGCTAGAAATTCCGTGCTTAATTTTTTTCTCACTTGTTAAATTAATTCAGTTCCAAACAGGATCTATCACACTACCCAAATGCAGAGGCCTTTTTCATATTACAGTTGGTAGCATGACACCTCCTGAAGTCCGCAGCACAGAGTCTGAGCAGAGGTTCTCAGTAGCCCTTCTCAAATAGCCATTTAGTTATGAGTCTTGGGGTAGGCCAGAAGGCTGCACTGTATTCCTGGGCAAATTTTAGAAATGAACTGCTTTAGCCTCTTACTTTCTGAAGCTAACTAGTGCAAAGTTTGACGAACAAAATAAGAAGATGTATTTAGAGGACATTTCCTTTTTCTATCTGAAAACTCACTGCTGCTGCAAATAAAGAGATCATGGTTTCTACAGATAAAGTGGTCCTTTCTTCCATTCTACCATTTTACTATCGCAATCCAGGCCCTCCTTGGTTAGATCTACTGTATGAGTTCTTCATGTTAACACCTACTCACCTCTCTAGCTTCATATAGTCATTCTCATCTGCACTTCCCACTTGGCCAACTCAAAATTTTAGTCCCCTACACCACCTTCCTGTATGGCACCTCCCTGACTTAACTTAGA
>PVKS010028327.1:0-26553 GCA_004027875.1 Aplodontia rufa | reverse complement strand
TATGCACAAGTGAGTCCTCATGAGATTTTCTGGAGAAATCTAAATTGTTCCTTGAAGAACTTGGATTTGTATTTTTCTTTTATTATGTTCACCCAACAAGGATTTATTTTTTGACTTCCCTTAGTTTTGTAATGATATCTTGGACAACAGTCTAGATTTATAATTTAAAAATTCTCAAATTTTTGTCCTACCTGAGTGGTCCCATTTTTACCACGGAACCCAAAATCTTGGCAGAATGTAAGGCCTTATCTCTGTGGTGCACCCAAAACGTCACATACCACATCAGATTTTCTCTAATAAGAGTACTTTGCTTTTATCTCCTTCAACCTGAGAAAAAAGGCAGCCCCTATCCCTTTGAACGGTGAGAGATCTTAGTGAGGTAAAGCACCTGCGTGCTAATTTTCCAATATTTTTAAACATTCGATTTATAGACTGTTTTAATGAGAGCACAAATAAAAGCAAGAAAGTAAAAAGCAACATTGTTTGTGAAATGTTGATATAAACATGCTCCCTCAAAAATGATCTGGTTTCTTTCACATAGCAAATCAAGATAAGCATTATTTAGCAAAATTTAGCACTATTTAGCAAATGAGGAAATCCAAATTTCTGAGTTTTATTATCAATACGTAATGCCCTAAAATGAATTAAGTGGCAAAGCCAAAACTTGCTTCCCACTGACCATTCAGGTTGAAGACTAAATTCTGTCCAAAATATGTTGAGCCAGAAGCCTTCTTTTCAGTTTTATATTAATACTTGTTTTGATTTTAAACACATATTTTACAAACCTCACTTTACTCCAGGTAATACTTTTGCCTCATGCCAAAAATATTACCATATTAAACACGCTAACTTATAAATTATGATTTGAGGTTAGAAGAGATCTGTTTAATAGTATATACTCAGAGTAGGTAAATGAGCATTATAAGGAAGTCATAAAATCTTTTCAAATGTTTTAGTCCCAATTTGTAAAATGGAGGGACTGAATCAGGTATCATGATTCATTTTATTTTATTTTCATATATATATTTTGTTAGTGCATTACAGCTTTACATAATGATTGGATAGTTGTCACATATTTCTAGATACACACAAATCAGCAATACAATTTGTTCAATATCCCCCACACATCACTCTACCTCCCTCGTCCCATCCCCTGATACCTTGCCTTTCTTCTGGGTCCTATATTATTCCTAAAAAAACCAAATACAGGGACATAATTGATTCATTTTATTTTTAAGCACCCATATTCCATGATGTAAATCCTTGGAACTCATGGTTGGGCTGCAACAGTTAGGCTATCCACTAGTGATGGAGCTAAGAGATATTTGTTTTCCTTTTTTTGGTCCATATGTGTCTGGGTGAAGCCTTATATGGACCAATCATCTTATTTTTAATTTTTAGATATCTCATTTATCATTGTAATATGAAAGCTATGTTGAGAACATTCTTTGATAGATCATGTTTTGCAAGTGAATATAGACTTTTCAAAAGGTTCTTTCCAGAAGTAATTGCCATAAATTATTTTTATTAAAAGACGTATGTACTATGAAAGATATTTTCTGCCATAAAACCTTGTAAGAGTTACTGAGTAAACCCACTATAAGAAAATAGAGAAAATTATTGTAGAAAATATGAAAAATAAATTAACATTGGATAAGAGATGGACTGATTGCCCCTTAGAAACGAGACTCTTTAACAGGCTACTTGTGTTTGAAATATTTGAAAGACACTTCAACTAAGACTGAATAATATGCCAAAATAAAGTCTATTTCTTTTTTACCAGTGGTTTACTGGTCAAATAATAAAGCAACTTCTCCTTAGGAACTCAGAGATCATTATTTTTGTCTGTCTTTATCAAAGGCTATTTACCAATTTTTAATTATCACTGTTACCCTAGTCTAGATCTAACATCATTCATTTTTATCACATCACTCATTCTCAGGGACACCTTGAGAACCACCTTGGAAATTCAACTTAATAGTAGACTCTTCTCAGCTAAATGGAAGCAATAGTGTTTGCCTCATTAGAATTGTATATTGAGTTTGATACCCTGGTCAGCAATATACTTAATATTTATCAGGCACCTGTTCTGAAGTAGATAGTTTATGTACATATCTCGTCCACTCACAGAAGGAAAATTTGCTTCAAAGAAAGGAGACATTTCAGATGTAAATAAATCAGTCACTACAGTGTGATAATGAACTTCCTAATTTTTAAAATAGTAGTAGTTGCAAGCATTAAATGATTTTCAGTAAGCTGATAAAGAGTACTTGCCACTTAAGTCCTTCCTGGGGAATCCCCTGAAGCTAGGACTTTAAACATAACAGTTTGAAAGAACCCTCATTCCTCTTTTTTGCTCACAGGAAATGTAGAAAGCACTGTTCAGTCTGAACTTCCTAAGAATCTCCTCTTGCCAGTATCTTTAAATCATTTATAACATTTTTTGACTCCTGGGGTTATCATGTTCCTTTTAGTCTTTTTTTTCTCCCTGAAGGAATATGAGGATTACTAATTGAGAAGAATGGATTCATATTTTCTGAATTAGAAATTAACCTATAATTATAGAAAAACATAAAGAGGTTGAAAAATTCTTCTGTTCCCATCACCTCAAGTCCTTTCAATACCTACTTTGCTTTTCAAGTTCCCTTTTGGAAATGCCTAACTCTCAATGGCTTTGAAGGCATCCAGGTCTACCGTGGTTTCAAGGGTACTGTTTGAGTTCCTTCACTTAGCATGGAAGTCTTTTCATGATGAAGTTCTCGCCATCAGTTCATATCTTTCCCTTTCCATCTTCTTGCAGGCTTCACCTCAGATATATGCTGTGCTAAGCCCTTGTGTCTCTCCACATGTTATTCCCTCTGTGAACAATGCCCTTCATTTGCTTTTCTACCATTTAACTTCCTCTTAACTTTCCAGAACATCAGTAAGTCTGAATTGCAGAAACATTTTTGTGCCTGCCGCAGATTGGAATGCTTTTCACACTATGGCTAAATGAATCACTGGGTTATTTACTTGCATGTTTCATGAGGCCATAGGACCCTGTGGGTGAGGAATATATCATATTTATGATTTCATCTTGATTACTAGGACACATTGGCTTGATTTCGGTCTGATCCTGAGTTCTATATTGCCATCTAAATGTCTATCTCCATCTGATGATAGAAAGATAGCTTTAACCAAATGTGCAATACTGAATTGCTTTGCCTTATGAAAAATCAGTTTCTTTTTATAAACATTCTTCTTATAAATAGACATAGTATGATCTGGTTTTCCGAGACAGAAGCTATGAAATCATCTTGAAGTCTTAGCTGTCACCACCCCTATAACTTAACCAAATTGCCAAGATTCATGTATCCTAAAATCTTGTCTCCAGGACTGTGCATCCTCGCTGTGATAACTCTGGGCCCAGGCTCTAGCAACTCGACCTGATCTAATGATATTTTAGCAACTGGACTCTCTGCTTTTAGCCTTACCTTCTATGACTGATATTTCACGGGACAACCAGATCAATTTTTCTAAAATATGCATCTTTTGTACTCTTGCTACATCCCCAAACCTTCTGATGATCTACCACTGCTTTTGGAAACAGTTCAAAGTGCTTATTGTGACCATCAAAAACATTTGCCACCTGGAACATACTTAATTCTTCAGTTTTATTTTTATTGATTCCATATATCAAAGTATTAGCAAATCAAAATTAATTCTTCACAGTGTCCCCCAAATGCTACATCTTCACTCACCCTCTGGTATTTGTCTGTGCAGATCCATCTATGTGAAATGTTTTCCTTTTCTCTCTCCCCACTGTCTGCTACTCTTCTTTCTATCTCAAGTAGGTATTTATTCTGGAAATCTTACTTGGCCATCATCACTGTTATGTTCCATAATAGTGGCCCAGAGCACATTGACATTAAATATTCACAAACATTATGAACAGTTGTCAAAGTACTGATAGCCTGAAACCAGCAATGGTGAAATATATATAACATGGAAATTAACAAATAGTACAAGATCAGTTTTCTTTTGTTTTAATTTGCTCCCAAAGAGCCACTTTACTTGCACAGTAACTAAATATAAGAGTAAGAGTAGACTTCAAGTGTCTTTTTAAAGAATTTGTCATATCTTTAAAACATCACTGATGGTTTTCTAAAATATATTCCTTGAGTGTATTTAATTTAGAATGGCACCTTAGCCTTATGAACCTCATCCTGGGCATCAAAGAAATCTATTTTAACTGTTACTAGGAATTTGAACATATTTATTTGTTATCTAATAGGTGTAACTGATTGGCATCCAAGTCAAATGAGTGATGAATAAAGGAGAACAGAGTGACTCAACAGAAAAAGAATTGTAGATAAGTATTACGTTTTTTTTATCTTTCTATAAAGAATCTTTCTACTCACTTAGGCTTAAGCCACTTTATCTCTGATACACAACTTATCTACAAAATGAAATTAGCAACATTTTGCAATGTTATCGTCAGAAGAAAATGTAACAACACAAGATTGAAAAAAGTAATAGTAGACAGTTAGTAATTGCTATGTAGATTTAAGTCTGCACTTGAATACAGAGTCAGCTGAGAAATGTCCCTGTTGGTTGATGAAGTACCCACCATAAGGGTACCACATTGCCTATGGTAGACAGGCAAGGAATCCTGATGTTTTGAAAAGGCAAGATAACAACAACCAGCTATAGAACATAGACAATTGCAAGGTGACCTGCAGATTAACATATTGAGGGGTACATTATCAAAGGAAAAGGGATACACTAATTGAAATTAGCAATGAATGCCATTACCTACATTTTCTTTCTTTCTTTCTTTTTTTTTTTTTTGAGAGGATAGTTAGAGAGAAAGAATCAATTTTATTTAGTTTTCCATGTTGCCTTTGTTGCTCCAACACTTCGTTGTGTACGTGGTACTGGGATTAGAACCCACATCCTCGCACATACCAGGCAAGGGCCATAACCACTGAGCCACCGCTCTAGCACATCACTTATATTTTCCATATGCAATTAATGTATTTAAAAGTCCATTTCTTCTGCAGTCATCTTGTTTGTACTAGATGTTTACTACAATTTAGAGTTTCTTTGTGTGCAGACCACAGTATCTTAAAGAATAAAAATAGAACAAGAATAATATGAAAATAAAACTAATATAAAATGGAATAAATTCTTATCTTAAGGCATTTCCCATTTCCCAAACAGTATTTCTCCTGAGATGTATACATGACTGAGCAATAAATTGAGAATTAATTAAGAAGCACTGTCTTCCATGAAGAATGCTCTGTTCCACCCCGGTTGCCATTTCTGCCGATGCCCCTCCAGCGACTTTAGTGTGTACCTACAAACACTGCACTGCTTTTCATGTATGATCTCAAAAAGGAACTCAGCTTGACAAAGCAGGGAGAATGAAAAATAATAAGGCAAACTATTTTCAATATTTCTAACAGTTAAAAAATACATAGATAACGCATTTGCTGATACTCTTGGCTCAATGCATAAAATTATCAGCAGTGTCATCCAATAATAATCATTTTCATGCCATCTCTGTTTCCCCCATGAAGTGTTAATGATGACTTGATCTCTAGTGGTGCTGTGAAAACTATTTCTGACTCTCCACAAATTAGTGTGTAGTGGATTATAGGGAGATCCACTCAATATATTGATCTTTTAACAAATATTAAGTTTCTTCCCTAAATGCTTATGATTTTGGTTAAGGTAAACCTTACACATATGTAATTTAAAACCATTATACAAATTATCTTTTATAAAATTATAATTATAAGTACTTTTAAATTTTATTTTTAGAGGTGTATTGTATTTATATATAATGATAGGATTTGTTGTCACTTATTCATACATGTGTACAATATAACAATATACATTGGCTGATATCCCCCACCCTGCTGTCTCCAGCCTCCCTCTTTTTGTTCCCTAGTCTCTTACCTCTCTTTATGGTATATATATTTATTCTAATATATGCAAGTGTATTGAAATAATTCTTATACCTATGAAAAACATGTTTTTTATATATGTGACAATAGTATTTACATTGACATATTTACAAATGCCTGGAATGTGCTTTGTTGTAACTCAATTCCAGTTCTTCCCTTCCCCTTTCCTTCCTCTCACCCCATTGTTCTGTTTAGATATATTTGACAATAGGATATTCATTAACATTTTTATAAAAGCATCTGTATATCTCATTTTAATTCATTTCCCCGTGTTCCCACCACTGTCCTTTCTGTTATTTACTAAATAGCTTTTTTTCCAAATGACTCAATCTGCATATGTTGATGAGATTCACTATGATATGTTCAACTACGAACATGAGCATTTACGTTTCCTATTTCATTCCTTCTTCCTGCATTTCCTTCCCATTTGACTATTCCTCTGTTTTTTTTTTTTTCCTTGTTTCAGGTTAGCTTCCACATAACAGAGAGAACATTTGTCTTTTGGTGTTTTGAGACTGGTTTATTTCACTTAGCATAATATCTACCAGTTCCATCCATTAGCCAGAAAATGACATAATGTTATTCATTCTTCTGGCTGAGGAGTACTCTGCTGTGTATGTTCGCCACATATTCTTTATCCATTCATAGTTGAAGGGCATTGTGAATCGAGCTGCTATGAACATTGATGTGGCTGCCCCGCTGTGGCATGCTGGCTTTAGGTCTTTTGGATATGTACTGAGGAGTGGAATAGCTGTGGCAAATGGTGGAGCCATTCCTAGTGTTTTGAAGAGTTACCATAACTGCTTTCCAGAGGGGATGTACCAGTTTGCAGTCCCACCAACATTGTATAAATAACTGCTTTCCAGACTGGATGTACCAGTCTGCAGTCCCACACACATTGTATAAATGTACCCTTTTTCCCACATCCCCACCCAACATTCATTGTCATATTCTTGACTATTGCCATTCTAACTGGAATGAGGTGAAATCTCAGCATAGTATTAATTTGCTTTTCTAATATATTTGTTAGCCATTTGTAATTCTTCAATTGAGAAGTATTGTTTAGTTCTTTTGCCCATTTACTGATCAGATTATTATTATTTTATTATTTTTGGTGTTGGGTTTTTTGAGTTCTTTCTATGTCCTGGATATTAATGCCCTCTCTGAGATATAGGAGGCAAAGAATTTTTTTCCATTCCGTTGGTTCTCTCTTCATACTCTTAATTGATTTCTTTCCTGTGAGGAAGCCTTTCAATTTGTTGCCTTCCCATTTATTGATTTTTCCTTTTACTTTTTGCACTTTGGGGGTCTTGTTTAGGAAGTCAGTTCCTGATCTAATGTGTTGGAATGTTGGGCCTACCTTTTCTTCTAGTAGGTACAGGATTTCTGATATAATTCCTAGGTCTCTGATTCACTTTGAGTTGAGTTTTGTTCAGGATGAGAGATGGCGATTGAGACTCATTCTACTTCATGTTTTCCCATGTATTCAAAATTTCCAGTTTTCCCAACACCTTTGGTTAAAGACTATCTTTTTCCCAACTTATGTTTTTGGCTTCTCTGTGGAGTGTGAGGTAACCGTAATCTTGTGAGTTTGTTTCTGTGTCTTCTATTCTATTCCACTGATTTTCGCTTGTGTTTTGATGCAAGTACCATGCTGTTTTTGTTACTATAGCTCTTCTGATTCTTCAAATTCTCAATATGTAGTTATGTAATTATGTAGGTTCTGTCAAAACATTTCCAGAAAAGCATCTTTGTTTCAAGCTTCTAATAAGAATTTCTTGTTATATGTTGGTCTAAAAAAATGAATATTCAGAAAAACTATGGTAGGACATGGAGTTTGAAGCCAGAAAACTTGTAGTCACATTCCCTGATGTGCCACTTTCTGTGTATATATAAGAAAAATGATTAAACTCTCTGAAACTGTTTTTTTCTCATTTGCAAAATGGTCTTTATTCCTTACATTTTGTCTTCAGAACTAATTGTAGTATATGTAAAGAATCTATCATATTACTAATTCTGAATAAATATTTACTTCTCCTTAATATTAAAAGTACTTTAAACTCTAAGTTTAAGGGAAAAAAACTGAATAAAACTCATGAGCTTAAGAATTTATTAGAGGATTTTTTTTATAGAGAGAGTGACAGAGAGAGAGAGAGAGAGAAAGAGAGAATCAATCTTATTTAGTTTGTCATGTGGCTTTTGTTGCTTCAACACTTCATTGTGTATATGGTACTAGGGTTCAAACTGGGGTCCTCATGCATGCCAGGCATGTGCCACAACTGCTGAGCCACTGCTCCAGCCCCTGTTAGCTGAATTTTTGAATGTGCATTTTTTCAATATTTCCTTTGATAAATATACAAAAATGTGAAATTTGCACTAGGATCTTCCAGAGAAACAGAATTAATTATATACATGTAACATGTACACACACATACACAGCCATGTATAGTGAGTGAGAGACAGAGATAGGAAGAGAGAGAGAATTCTTTTTTGTAGATATTTAGCTTACATGATATGGGGAGTGATAAGTCTTGGAAGCTTGGCCAGCAGGAGACTCAAGAGAGCTGATGTGTAGTCGCAGGACCACGGCGAGTTTGAAGGCCTGATCACCGTATGAGAAAGACTACAGTTGCAGTCTAAAAGCTGGCAAGTTTAAGACCCAAGAAGAGCCAATGCTTCTGTTAGAGTCTAAAAACTGGGAAAAAATCAGCTGATGTCCCAACTTGAAATGTTCAGACAGAAGGGTTTCCCCTAACTCAGAAGAGGGTGAGCGTTTTGTTCCATGCAGGCTTTCACTGATTGGAGCAGGGCCACTCACGTCAGGGAGGGCAGTCCATTCTATTTCCTCTAATACTAACTCATTTAAAAATATATTCACAGCCACAAAACAAATGTTTGACCAACTATATGGGCACCCCATAGTCCAGTCAAATTGACAATAAAACTACCAGAGGACTAACAATGACATACTAACTTTTTGACAATGAACATTTTGGTGTGGTTTTCTTTCCTATAATCTTTAACCACAAAAGTGACCTCTGAAGCATAGGACATTTCCTTGGGAATTAATTGCTCTGTTAGGGTTAATGGACCACAGCAATGAACTTTCTGAGACAGTCATTAATCTGCCTTGATTATTATTGTTTTATTACTGACTAAGTAAGGTCTCCCCCTTGGTGTGTAAATTGAGCACCTCTGCTCAATCTCTTTCTGTTTAAAATGTCTGTGCAGCCAGAACTTAATTTTAAGATATTTTAACCTGGTAATGATGATAAATCTCAATTTAATAATTTTAATGAGTCTTCATTACCATCTCAATGAAGAGCAAAATCCAAGGTTCATATTTTGAACCTTTACCTTCTATCCTCAACAAAAGCATCATTTCCTTTCTCATAACTTCTCACTTACCATGGTACCTGCTAAGCTCTTGACTCAATTTGTTTCCTTCTTTCTTTTGAAGAGAAGGAGGGACAGTGAGAGAGAGAGAGAGAGAGAGATTCAATTTTATTGAGTTTTTCACCTTTCATTCATCACTCTGACACTTTGTTGCATATATGGTGCTGGGGTTCAAACCTGGGTCATTGTGCATGCTAGGTAAGCTCTCCAACCAATGAGCCACACTGCTCCAGTCCCTCTGTATTTCTAATCATTTTCAATACAAGGCATTCTATGTCATAACTTCGCATAGAGACATTTGAAAATTTCAGTTTCTAGAATTCCTTAAACTCTTCCTTCTCTACCTGTACCTGTCACTTACAAGGATAACAGAGTCCATAAAAAGTGGAGTTGGCATTTGAGCCTAGGCAAGCATACTTTAAAAATCCCCAATCTTAACAACTGTAATAAATGTGTTTTACATATCTTTATTATTATACTTAATTGTTGGAAAACATTGTTCAGTCTTCTGTACCCAACATAATTTTAGTGTGCTTGTAGAAATTGCCTTGTTCATTTTTTTTAGAGAGAGAGAGCATCAATTTTATTTTATTTTTTCATCTGGTTTTTGTTTCTCCAACACTTAGCTGTGTATGTGGTGCCGGGGTTTGAACCCAGGTCCTAATGCAGGCCAGGCAAGCTCTCTACCACTGAGCCACCACTCCAGCCTCTCTTGCTCATTTTTTATCAGTAGAGCCCAAAACATTGAGCAGAAATTCAGCAACTGTTTACTTACAAAATTAACAGAATTCAAAATCTACTGTTGATAATAAGTGGTTTTCAATTTTCCAAGATTCCTTCAGAATTCTGTAAATTTACATACATAATAATTGTATAGTTTAAATGACAGCAGATGTATAATTCTTCATGCAGCCTATACTGACATTACATCGGTATTTTCATGAGTTGTCGTATAGTCTTCCTAGTTACTCTTTTGGTTGCTGTTTTTAGATACTAGGAAGTAATCAACAAGCAGTTGCTAATTTGTATTGAACAGCAATGTAATTGTCAGAAAAATTTTAATAATCATTATTCCTATTATTACATAAAATGTTTTTGTTCTTGCTGATTAAAAAAATGAGGAAAAAGAATTAACCTTATAGTTTCCTCTCAACCTTCTTTCAGAAATTAAAAGGAAATTTGAAGATATCACACTTCTATTTGTTTGATTAGACTTGGCATACTGTTGGCCATGATATAGGAATTATAAAAAAATATGAAACTTTAGTTTGTTGGTGAGGTGATAACATGACATTTTTAAATTTAGAACATATCTCTCAAAAGTTTACCTTTCCATTTGGAGCATTATGTGTTCTCCCTGATTATAAAACTTTCATAAAACATTGCATATCTTCAACAATTAAACAATTGCTTTCTTTATAATAGAATTTATTTAAATATAGATTTAATTACAATATACTACGTTAGTTTGAAATATGAAAGTAAGTGATCTTTTTAAGACAGAGAGATAGAAAGATAGAATCACTTTTATTTCGTTTCTCATGTGGCTTTCGTTGTTCCAACACTTCATTTTGTAAATGGTGCTGGGCTTCAAACCTACATCCTCGCACATTCCAAGCAAGCACCATAACCACTGAACCACCACTCCAGCCCCCAAATAAGTGATTTTTAATGAACTATCAATCCACTGGAATTTTTCTTTTTAATTTAATTTCTTATTTATATGTATTTGCTCTTTGCAAATCTGATGTGAAACTTTTTTGTCATACAAATTTCAAGTATTTTTTTCTAATGAATTACTGTTTTTCAACACAAATTTTTATGTGCTTATAGAGCCATTTACACTGGTCTGAGTTTTTAGCTTTTGGTTTAAATCTATATTTTGAGAATTTTTTTTACTGAACATTATCTTCCTTTTATTTCCAGGGAAGCATTATTACTATTTTTCATTAATATGAGTTTTCAATAAATTTGCAGTTTATATTTATGTGTACTATAAAATATAAATGGAAATTATTATTGCAATTAATAGGTTTTTGTCCCCCCAAATAAATTTATTTCTATTGATTTGAAATGTTATTTTTATCAGATGTAATTTTTCATTCACATGGATATAATTAAGGACTCTTCATACTATTTCTTTATCTATATTTGTTCTAAAGCAATAAAAGTTTATATTAATTTAAAATACATAAAAGTTCTTAACCTTTTTTCTCTTCTGTAATATGAGTGCTCCAAATTACTGTTCATTTTAATAACTTGGTTGTTCTAAGTTTTATTTTATTAGGATTTTTTGGGCTATACTTACATTGCTTTACATAATGAAGTAATGTAATGTACCTCATCATTTGTCATATGTAGACTGTAGCTATAGTTTACACCAGGAAGATTCACTTTCTCCCAAAATATTCACCCTGTATCCTTCACTTCCTTATTGGAACACTCAAATCTTATTATATTAAATTTTCACTTGTGATCATAATTCCTTTGTTATTCACAACTAACTTAATTGAAAGGGAATTTTTGTTCACTGCCAACACTGACAGGATAAATTCTTCATTTTCTATGCATTGTTTTACTTCATCTTTAGGCTAAATCTCACCATCAAGTATCCATTTTCTAAATATTTTGACTGGCTCCTTTCACTTGTATGAATCTCAGTTGCATTTATATTTGTTTATTAGCCTTCTTGCTGTTAAATATAAGTCCCATAGTTTTCTTCCCTGAGAACTTTGTAGGTTTTTCAATGATTTAATTATATAAAAGTTCTTCGGAAAATAATCAGTCTAGCCTAATTTTGCCATCTTATGGAAAACTGTTATTTTTGTTTTGTTTATTTCTTCTTTCTATATTCTCATGAGAGCCCCTTCAGTTTTATAATTTCTTCAATCTCTTTGGGTTTTGATGAGCCTATATTAAAATTTCTCAGTATACAAAGAAACATTGTGATCTAAAGAATAATTTTCTCCCAAGTTATAGGAATGTTTTAGCCAATTCTCTCTAAATAGGTTTTTTTCATTATTTCATTTTTATTGCATTTTTCTTCAGTACTGAAATATTGTGTAGTTGCTCACATTTTCCAAAATCATTTCATTCTCTCCTCTTTTTGTATCCTGCACCATGTCTTATTTTTAATACTTTGCCTCTAAGTTTTAATGTGGCCTTTTGCCATGTGATTTCCATTCTTTTTTTCTTGTATGAATTTGCTCTGAATTAGAACAAGAGATCTTTTTAAGCATTTTAGCATCATTTATTTGTATCTTGGCATGTTACCACTAAATTTAGTTCCAGATATTTTGTGTTTTTAAAATTCTTTGATAAATTTAAAGTTGCTGTTGAAATTTTTCTCATTTCTTGTTATCTTTTTTGCTAAAACCAGTTCTTTTTTCTGTTTTTTTGTTTCACCATTTCTATATTTTTACTCCACTATCACTTGTTTCAGTGTTTTTACATTTCCACCTTGCCATATCGTTCTGCATCTTTTGTTAATTAAGTAGGCAACTTCCTGTGAAACTTGAATGCATTTGGCCAATTACCTTGTTCTTGTTATTTTTAGATGAATACTGTGAGGTTTCCCTTCAGAGCATGATTGAGGACTGGTGGTCAGAGGCTCTGTGACTCCAGGGTGTTCTGACTTTCAATCAAATCATAATGACGGGGTGGTGCTGTGAAGGGTTTTATAGTCATTCTGTTTTCTTTTTTCTTTTCTTTTCTTTTTTTCACTGCCCTGACAGTCAGCTGCCTTAAGATAAGGTAAGATATTGGGAGCAATGAGGGCAGAAGAGCTTTGATTTTCATAGTGCTCCTAATTTCTATGACTCCAACACTGGAGTATGCATAGCTTCCATCTGTTTCATTGCAAGCCAGCTCAACGGCTATCAAAAAGCATCCAAGTCACTGTGAATCATTCCTCATCCGCAGTTGGTAGATGACTTTCATCCGACATAGTGTTTGCCACTTCGTGATGTACACCTGTATGACTTATATTAACTTCTCACTTAAATTTTTAATTCCAAAAAATAAATATTCTTATTTGTTGGGGATAATTAGTATTATTGTCACTTTTCTCTCTGTAAGAATGAGACCAAATGATAATTCTGTTAATGACAGTTTCTAGCAAGACACTTTAACAAAAATGATTTTATACTCCTTTTCCTCCGTGTTATTTCTAAACTTTCTTTCCTTCCCAATTGACCCACCACTGCATTACTTCCTCTTCTCAGACAATGCATCAAGGATCCCTCCCAAATTAGTACATTTCCTCCTAATTCCCCTCTTCCTCTTCTCTGCACAATCTTCATGTTTGGTGGCGATTGGTGATGGATGTTACTGGGATTCGTGGTTCTGAATTGATTAATAAAGGAAGACATTTCTATGGATTCTTATTTACTACTTTCAAATTTTATCTGCTTGTTATTTTTCCACTAAGACAATTCTTTTCATGACTTATGGAATCAGGCCCTTTCATTATGTCAAATGCCGCTGGATTATTTTACTATATTTACTTCCTTTTATTTCCTTTGGATAGATGGTGAGGTGAATTTTGTGAATTTTTATGTACTCAGTCTATGGACCACCAAAATTCATTTAACAATTTATGACTTTGGCTACATTTGTAATAGTTATAAAACTTGTATTGATTAGGATCCTTCTCATTTTGGTCTAATAAATTAAATGACTGCACTGGCAACCAAAGCTGAAAAGCCTTTTGCTATTCAGTTAATTTATTTCTTAATCAATATCCTAAAACTTGGAAATATTCACTTTTCATCCAGAATAACTGATGGGTGACTAACTGGAGAAAATTGTTTGAGTGTGATTCACCATTTCATATAAAAAACCAGCTCCACGCTTGAGTTCTGTTGATGCCATGGCACTTCTATATTAGCTGTGTATGTAAGGGATAGTTTTTAAGATCTTGATGTACACTAGAAACTATTGAATCGGTAGTTAATATCCAAGGTTTACTTGATGCCTTCCATTAGGCCAGGTAGTACACACATACACACACACACACACACACACACACACATCTCAGCATTGGGAACACTGATCATGATTTTAGAAGAATTTACCTTTGGTCAAGTTCTAGAATCAAAGGATCTTCTCGGTGCTCTCAAAAAAGTTACCACAAATATCACACAATGGAATGATTATAAAACACATTATCTGCTGTATGCTTGCATTCTAGCTTGTTTTTGAAAAGAAATGCCACTGAGGATGTGGTCAAAGCCCCAGGAACATCCCTTACCGTGGAATCATTTTATTTTACCTACAATTCCTCTACCTGAGGAAAGTAGTCATTTAGATGCCTTGGTAGAAAGATGAGAGAGACAGCTTTTCCAAAAGCTCAGAGTGCATTAAAACATGTGTCAGACTGGGGCTGGAGCTCAGTGGTAGAGCCGGTGCTTAGCATGCATGAGGCCCTGAGTTCAATTCCCCAGCTCCACATCTACACATAGAGATGAAATTTCTTTTTCAAAACAATGTGTTGAAACAGCAACTATTTTAAAGCATACTTCACATTTCAGATAGTCACTCCTGGTGAGTGTCCTTCATTCAGATCTTTACTCATCTGCAGCTGGTGGCGTTTGTAACATTAACCTTCATACTGTCGTTTTCTTATTTCACTTTTTCTTTTCCTAGCTAGGATTAATTTTAATCAGATGGTAATTAAAATACGCACTGCATAACCAACTCACATTTCTGTAAGTAATTAAAGCTTCTAGATTCATGCATTTTCCCCTCCCAGCTCTGTTAGAAGCAGTGGCAGATAATTTGTATTTTTCCTTGCAGCACAATTCTTGTTGTCGTAATGGCTCAAATTCTAATAAATCTCCTGCAAATAACTTGTCTGGGGTTTGGATATCAGACAGCAGAAATTATAAACTGTTCATTTGTTCTTCTTTTCCTTAAAAATTCTATAATTCCCAATTGTATGCTATTGATTCTAAAACCTACAATTTGTCATTGTTTTATTATGAAATATTAGGCAGTTATGTCTCAGAAGTCAGAATACTGAATAAACCCTGCAGCAAAAAAGACCAGCTTCTTTATTATTTCCATTCCTATTTCTTTTTCTTTCTTAGTACTGAGCATGATACAAGAGTTTTCTAAATATGTATATGCATACATATATAATATATATACATATTATATATTTTATTTATATGTACATATTACATATAGTTTACTTGTATATGTTATATATATTTTATTTATATATATTATTTCTCCACATGGACAAAAATAATCTAATGTCAGAAAATTGGATTACACATATTTGTTTCTCTTTGTTCAATTGCTGTGTTACCACATTGTAAAACCAGACCACCTATTTGTCCACAGAGAACATGTCTGTTGTGGAAATTTTTCCCATTGTGACTACTTTTAAGATAGACTCTTGAGTAGTCTGTGTATACACACTACATAAGCTCTGTGTGTCAGTGAATGGAGCTGCAGTACATGGAATTTTTACAAAGCAAGGGTTTTCTTTCAAACTGGGTACCATGCTTTTACACAGCTGCTAGTATATCATTCTGCTTCCAACCTGGAACTGCTTTAATGTCATTGGCGGCCCTGAGCTGCAACATCAGATCACTTGCCAAAGGCAGGGCCAGTAAACAGCATCCCACCAAAACCTCACTCTCTGGAAGGGGCTGCCTCTCAGCCATTGCTGGAACCTCCAGTGAGCAGCTCGCTATGCATCTGGTGGTTATGAAATCTCATTTCATTACACTACTAATTTACAGGGAATGAAATTATAAACAAGGTGATTACCGAGCGTAATTTATGGTCCATGTAATTATATAGTTGTCAAAGTAGTGCTGGCAGCTGCATTGTGCAGAAGAGGGCTGCACTTTTGCCTGGTTGATTGAGTTTGTTAATTGTCCACAGCTGAAAATATTTTTTTTTGTACTGCAGGATCAGCAATCTTCAGTTTGGAGAGCCCAGCTAGAGGTGGTTCTAATTACCTATCTAACTGGAAATGTGGCCTGTTGGTTTTGAACACCTTCAGGGGATGGAAAGTTACTTCCGAAAACCTTTTTGTCAATGGAGAAGAACATTTTTGCCTTCATGTCAGGGTTGGAGGGAGCTGAATGAAATAGTAGCAAAAATCAAATATGGTACCACAAACAATTTCTCTCCACCTATTCTCTCAGCTATTTTATTCACTCGTACTTAGGGGTATATCATAGACATAATAGTGATATATCACTTCGTACTGCTACAATGAAAATAAATAGAAACAAATTTTACCTTTACCCTTAATCAATAAATGGACATATGAGTGTGGCTTTGTGATACACATCCCAGCTCTTATGGCTTGTGAGGGATACCACATCTGTGAATTATGACAAGCAGTGAAACATACCCAAATCCTCATTACTCTAACCTGATGCCAAAACAGACACATAAAAAACACAGAGGGGGTCATTAAATCCAACATTTAGTTTACATAGTTATAATATGAATGACCTTTTGCTATTTTCATTTTATAGATATTACCTTAAAAATAAGAGAATTTTTTACAAAATATATACCTGAGTAGCTTCTGCTATAGATAATCAGAAATTCTAATCCAAAAACACAAGCATATAAGCTTCTTTGCCTATATAAATGGATTGGGTCCCTTCTATAAACTTGATTACCTTTAGCTTCCTCTGCTGTTGTATAAGCAGTAGGCAATAAAAAGACCCCTTATACCCTGTACCTTTTCCTGCTGTCTTTTCTAGGATCAGGTCTCCTTAGACTTCTATGATTATTCCTCTAGAACCATAACAAAAGACTGCAGTGTTTTTATAATTGTCTTTCCCCTTAAAGAGTAGAAGGTCTTGTTTCCGAGAATTGATTTACTTAAAATGTTAACCTCAATGCTAGGAAGTAGTTGATATTTGAAGACAAAATTAAAAATGTAGTAAATGGTATTAGAGTTAAGCAGAATTTTATGTAGCTGCCACTAGGACATAAAGTAGCTTCATTTAAAAATAATAATTGAGTTTCTACTATGAATGGAATATCTTGCATAATTTCCTCCTAGGCTTTTAAAAATGTAGAACTTAATAGCTGAACAGATTGTTGGAAGGGGTCCATAAAAATGTCCAGCTACAGGAAAATTTCTATTTGTCTTAAAATTGATAAAATGATATGTTATTTTTTACTGATATCTACTGTACATTTCTTAGAAAACAAATAACCAATTTCATCAAAACCATGTGGTCTGCGGCTGGAGCGGTGGCTTGGCAATTGCAGTGCTTGCTTGACGTTCACGAGGACACAAGTTCAAACCCCAACACCACGTACACAACAAAGCCTCAGAGCAACGAAAGCCATGAAAAACTAAATAAAAACTGTTTCTCTCTTTTTCCCTCTCACTGTCCCTAAGAAAAAAATCATGTGGTCTTTTGGAGTTAAGAAAGTAAGTAATGATTTATAATAAAAAGTTGTTCATACGGATCACCTTGTTATTAGTCATAAAAAATTAACAATTGATATTTCTTGGAAAACTGTTTGAATCAATTATTATATGCAATTAGGTTGAAGTAAAATGAATAAAGTAAAGCATTCTATGTCCTAAAGGTATATTAAAATTGCGTAAACATAAAAACTGAAAATACAACGAAAGGAAAATAATAAAAATCAAACCATTTAGATTATGGAATGATTCTTAGCACTGGTGAGAAGTTATAGCATTTTAAGGTTAAGCAAAAGTTGCTTTCCCCTTCTATTTCCTGTTTAAAGCCCCTGTTTGATTAACCACAGTACCTGCCACATCTAGGGAGAGCCATATCTCTGCTGCCATTAACACATTTTGTCATGGCCAGATATCATATAGTCTCATTTACTTGACTCAATCTGCTGCCATCTCAGATGCATTCAAAGATTTAGGAAGTCCCTTGCATGTATACCCAGGTTGCCAGCACTGTGTGCTCAGGAGGATACAGACAAAACCAGCATTGCATGTAAGTCAATAAAAACTTGCAGTGTCGAATCTTAACTAAAGACTCTTCTTTTTTATCTTGAGATCCTGGAAAATCAGCCACTGGTTCACAGGTTCTGACAAACTGATTTTCAGGCAGTGCGAACCTTTGTGTTAGTGGCAAGCTAAGGAAAAGAGAAAGCAAATGGAAGTTAACTTTCAAGAGAAAAATATCAAATCATCCTGGCAAATGATTAGCTTTTAACTGGTGGAGGTATCTATGATGCATTTTATGAGATGACAGTCCCTTGTATTTCAAGATAAAATTATTATCAATTCCCCAAGTAGCAATGTCCCACAGTACAAATCTCTATAAAGAGGGCTAGTCATTCAGGAGAAAACTTTAATTAAATTTATATTATTTCATTTAATTCACATACACTACTATTGGCTATTTTTCTGAACAGAAAAAAAACATCGTATACTTTCTTAATTCTGCATTCTTCTCCATGTTGACGAACTTCACTGGACATGGAAAAATTATGTCTTCCCTCATCTCAGAAGCAATTTCTCCCCCCTTCCCCTTCTTCCCCTTCTACCTATAATTACACTGAAGAATTTCTCCATCCTTGATGAGATTCCATATATAATAGTACTTCTGGGGCTTTACAGCCTTTTCTTCTGTCATGATAGCACTCAGATTGGGGGTATGATTATTATGATTTTATTCAAACTAACTCACTCTTTCCACTGAAGTAGGAAATAATAGAAAGCTGAGGAAGTTGAAGTCTAACCTGACTCCTCCTTTTACAGATGGACTGCTCCTCTGCTTGCTCTATTCACACTGCTCTCTCCTTCCATGAGCTCTCATAAGAAAGGAGCTCCTTAATTCTCTTGTGTACCAGATACAAACATGTATTTACACAAGGCCATTAAAGACCTTTTTTATTAGTGCATTATAATTGTACAAATCAGTGGGATTCATTGTGATATGTTTGTCTATGCACATAAGATAATTTGGTCACTTTCATTGCCCAATATGTCCTCTCTACTATTCTCTCTTCTTTTTGCATGAAATCCCCCCTTTTATCCTCTTTTTTTTCCTCTCAAATGTGAAAGAAAACATACAATGAACTTCCACATTTGAGAGAAAACATATGAATCTTTACTTTCTGAGTGAGGTTTGTTTTACTTAACATGATGTTCTACAATTTTATTCCATTTCTTATGAATGCATAATTTCATTCTTTACGACTAAGTACAACTCTATTGGGTACACATACTATGTTTTCTTTATCCATTCATCTATTCTTTTTTTTCATTTCTTAGTTACACATAACATTAAGATTCATTTATATAAAATTATAAAAGCATGGACTATAATTTGTTCTAATTCAATTCTCAGGACTTCACTATCCTTCCCTGCCCCTATTCCCTTCCATCGACTCTACATCTTTCTGCTATTAACTTTTTTTAAAATTAATGTATTGAGGATGTACCTGATGGTGAGATTCACTGTGTTATATTCATATATGTATACAGGAAAGTTAGATCAGATTAATTATTCTATTCTTTCCTTATCCTATTCCTCTTCCCTTCCCCTCATCCCCTTTATATAGTTCACCTATCTTCTATTTTTTATCCCCCTCCCCACAATTTTGTATTAGCTTCTGTGTACCAGAGAAAACATTTGACCTTTGTCTTTTGGGGACTAACTTATTTCACTTAGCATGGTATTCTTCAGTTCCATCCATTTACCAGGAAATGCCATAAACTCTTTCTGCTTTTTGGCTGAGTAATAGTCCCTGTATATATATATGCCACAATTTATTTATCCATTCATCTGTTGAAGAGCACCTAGTTTGATTCCAAAGCTTAGCTTCTGCACAGTGTGCTTCTGTAAACATTCATATGGTGGTATCACTATAATATTCTGATTCTAAATTTTTTGAATATATACTAGAGAATAAAATAGCTAGGTCGTATGGTGGTTCCATTCCTAGTTTTTTGAGGACTCTTCATACTGCTTTCCAGAGTGGGTTTCACTAATTTGCAATCAAAGGAGGATCTGGTAAAGATTTTGTCCCATTGGGCAGTATTTTTCTTCTCACTCTTGTTCCCTTCACTATGCTGAAAATTTTTAATTTAACTACATCCCATTTACTAATTCTTAATTTTATTTTTTGAGCTTTAGGAATCTTATTGAAGAAGTCCCTGCCTGTGCCTGATGGATGGTTGACCCTATGTTTTCTTCCAGCAATTGCAAAACCTCTAATTGCAAAGAACTCTAATTTCTAGTTCTTTGATCCACATTGAGGTGACTTTTGTGCAGGGTAAAAGAGAGGGATCAAGTTTCATTCTTCAACATGTAGATATACAGTTTCCCCTGCACCCTTTGTATAAGAGTCTGTTTTTTCTCCAACATATGTTTCGGTGTGTTTGTTAATGATCAGATGATTATGTATGTGAGAGTTTGTCTCTTTGTAAAGACGCTTTGATTTTACTGTTTTTTCAACTAGCATGTGAGACAGATTAAATCTTGACTTTTAGGTACATAGATAGCCACTCCTACCTTCTTTTTGCTCCAAAATATGATTGTTTATGCCATTCTTATTTTATAATTATACTGCTTAGATATCCCTACTTTGTCAGATAATGGTGGAATTTTAAAATTTATTACAATAGCTTAGGAACGAAGAGTGATTTTCCTTTCCGCTCTTATTTCAGATCGCCCTAGTCTGGGTGCTATAAACATTTTGATTGCCTTCTTCCTCATCTCTCAGAGTGAGAGGGATTGGGGAAATCCTTTTTAACATGGAATATTGAACTGAATATGCAGATCATTTTAACTGAGAAGTGTTTGCCACCCTACTCTTCTAAAATTTTTATGCTCCAGCTGCTAAGAAAAAGGTATTTAAACCTAGAAATGATTTTCATAGCAATCTAACTGGATGTATTCGACTCAGTAATAAGTAAACTGTGAAATACCTGATTTGGGCAAAGCAGATCTCTCAAAGGAAGAAAACCACTCCTCATGAACCCTGCTCAACAGGATGTTGGCTTAGTCCGTATCTTTCTGATAAGTGTCAATGTTTTAAATCTCCTTTCACTTCAGGCTAGTTGGCTGTGATTCCTGCATGTGTCAGATGTCAAAAGAAGTAATAAAAGCCTTTATTACTCTATTTCAAAGGAGTGCACAACTATTAAATTTTTAATTTTTCTTCCATTATTTTCCTTTCTAAAAAATATTTTCTTCCCCTGGTGTTTATCTCATTAGCACAATGTTGAATTATTTCCATCTGGCAAGCTGGGGAGATTGCCTAGGATTATGGAGACTACGCCAAAAACTAACATGATAAGTTATTTATTAGTTCTGGCCCTCTGATTCCTTTACCCTAGTGGGTTTGGAGATGGTTTTTCATTGCTTATTTGTAAGCCTTTTATTTAAAGGGAAAGCAAATACTGATTATATCTGCATAGAAGAGAAACACAGATGTACACCTAAATAAACTAGGAATACTCATGTCTGGCACTATCTCTGGGACTAATTATCATGGTCAGAGACATCCTTTGAAATGAAAACATAAAATGAGGTTTTATAACTGGGCTTCATGATAGGTCCCTGGCTATATAGGTCACTATCCTATAGACTATAGGATAGTCTATAGCTCATGCAAGATAGAAATCAAACAAGGCTAACAAAGAGAAGGTTAGTAAGAAATATTTACTGTATTGATTCACATAACAAGATGGCTACCCCATAGACAGAGTAGCCAGGAAAGGGGGCTGCCCCATGGCAGAGGAGGAAGGAAATCAAGGAATGTGCTGTAATACACATTTTGGGGTAGAACTTAAACTATTTATAAGCAATGTTGCAGTCTCTCATTGAGCTGGGACCAGTTTGTACATGTCAAAAATGTGCCTAAGAGTATGTTAGTTCTATCTATAGATCATAAGATATTTAGTACAGGTACACTTTGATTTGTGTGAGAATTTTAATTTTCTCCTTTAGCAATTTGAGAGAGTCTGGTTTCAGTTAGCCCTAGTCTTCTACAGAGAAGGTTCAACATGGGTAGAAGACTGAGTGTAGAGAGCTTTGCAGCTACCAGGAGAAAGTAAACAGGACCTGCTCCTGAAATAATAAGGAACTGCCAGCCAAAACTGAATGCATACCTAATTAGTAAAGCCAGTGCTTGGGGCTTGTATTGACTAATTAGTTACACATACATTGAACTGAGGGTCCACCCAGCCTGGTGGAATATAAATATGAACAGTAGGAAAACACATGAGAGGATTAAAAACATACAGAAAAAGAATTCAGAAAAATATTTCACTTATCACACTTACTAAAATTTCCCAGTGATTTCTTAGGATAAGAATCTTTTAAAATTTTTACATTTGTTCTTCCTGTATTTATAATTCTACAGTATCAGTTCCATTGCTATTAATCCATTCTCCAGTTGTCAAAAATCCTAAAGTAAATAAATCTTCTACCAGGTTATTATAAATACTTGAAAATGATGCATTTTTCTAAAAATGTATTATTGAGTCTTACACAAATAAAACCTAATATACAGGATTTCTTATGTTTTCTAGAAGCTTAAATCTGTGCAGGTACAACTCATTATATCAGATTTAGGTTTTTTTTTTTAAAAAGGAAGTAAAATGATTGGATATTGGCAAGATTGTAACATTATTCTAATATTTCTGTTTTAGCTGCCAATTCTTTAAATAGAATTTGACATATCCAATTAGAGCATTTCATTATATATTTTCACAATGTCAATTTGTATCCCATTTTACTTTGTCCTATCCCATTCTGTGGCTAATGATTTTTCTTCAGGCTTATGAATATGAATGGGCAATGCTATATCTGGTAAAAAATATTAGCCAAGAGGAATAACTTATTTGTGTTCAGTGTTTTCTTCTTATTTCTTGTTAGTCACCAAAAGTTGCCCCTGCGCAACCTCATCTCACTCCTCTCTAGCCCTCCCCTATGAATCCTGAGCTTCACTGCTGCTATTCCTTTCAACTGACTCACTTTTTTCTTTCTTTTTCATCATTAAGAATTCTCACTATGCTTTAAAATCCAGTACAAACTGTTCTTTCAATAATGTATCCCTTTGGAATTTTCAAACTGGTAATAACATGCATGTTGTCAGGTGTTCTGGCTGAATGTCATCATGCTACTCTAGTTCCCCACTCCTCACCGTTCTTAACAGTGGAAATTTTGTATTTTATTTTATTGGTATCTTAGGATATAAGGCAATGAAAATGGATATTAAAAAGAAGATATGCAAGAGAATTTGAGGATTCTTCAACAAGTATAATCAAAACAACTTAGCTCAAGGATGAATAAAATAAAATTCAAGAAGTGAAGTAGCTCATCTTATGTTGTTTAATAAAACTCTGAGTTTTTATTCTATGCACAATATTCTTCTGTTATATCAGGCTGCCTCATAACTTCTGCTTAAAAGATAAACAAAAAATATTGACTGAGAGACTTGTTATAATCTAGTTGTTTTCAAAGCAAAATGTAATGACATTGCTCTTTCAAGTATCTTTATATTTGTTACCAATTGCTATGTACCATACTGTCAACCTGAAACTAGTGGCTTTAAGTAATAGCTTCTGTGAGTCAGACATCTGGTCAAGCTTGGTTCTTTGTCCCTGTATCAAAGTTTCTCAAAGGGTCTTTAAATAACTGGTGAGAAAACAACTTCCAAGCTGAATTGCCATAGTTTTCAAAAGCCAATGGTCCCTTACCCTATGGGATTTCCAACAGTATGGGTACTTTAACTACTACCATTTTTAAATTACAGGGGAAATCTCTGGTTTAGTTAGTGTTCAGTGAAGTGGTTTCAGGAAGTTCAACTGATATGATGAACGGAATGAATTGAGTTAGTGGAAGATCTGAATACGAGAAACAGTGAAGTTCTTGCTAGAAATTCCCTGAATTATCCCTGGAAATGTAAGAACGAGGGCTACAAATGAAGTGAGATGGTGTCTCTCCATAAAGAAAATACAATGCATTTGAAAGAGTCTTCCTAGCTTATGAAGGAACTTAGGTGTACTTAAATATTATTTCAAAAATTATCCACATTCCCATTGTTGAAAGTATGTACTATGGAGTCAATGTGCCATGATTGAACTGGGAATTCTATTTCCAACTAGCTCTGCCATTTTGGTCTTGTTATTTTATTTATTTACAAATTAAATTCCTATAGTATAAAGGTGGTTTAATGCCTTCTTGCATTCTTAAGAGGTAAATTTATAGCACTGAATGCATACATTAAAAATTGAGAAAGAACCCAGATAAATAGCCTTATGCTACAACTCAAACGTCTACATAAAGAGGAACAATCCAATCCCAAAGCTAATAGAAGACATGAAATTACCAAAATCAGAGCTGAAATCAACAAAATTGAGAACAAAAAAGAAATTACAAACTATTAACAAAACAAAGAGTTGGTTCTTTGAAAAAATAAACAAGATAGACAGACCCCTTGCCAACCTCACCAAAAGGAAGAACAAAAGAAAGCAAATCAACAAAATCAAAGATGAAAACGGGGATATCACCACAGACTCCTCCAAGATCCAGAAGATTATCAGAACCTATTTTGAAAATTTATACTCTGCCAAGTTTGATAATCCAGAGGACATGGACAGGTTCTTGGACATATACGACATCCCCTCTTTAACACAGGAGGACATTGAAAATCTAAAGCAACCTATCACAAATAGCAAAATCGAAGGAGCAATCAAAGCTCTCCCAAAAAAGAAAAGCCCAGGTCCGGATGAATATACGGCAGAATTCTCCCAAACCTTCACAGAAGAGCTAACACCTGTTCTCTACAAGCTCTTCCATGAAATTGACAGAGTAGAAACACTCCCAAACACTTTTTATGAAGCAAATATTACACTGATACCAAAATCCAACAAAGACACATCAAGAAAAGAAAACTATAGACTAATTTGCATGATGAACATTGCTGCAAAAATCCTTAATAAAATGTTAGCTAATCGGATACAAAAAGCACATTAAAAAGATAATACATCATGATCAAGTGGGCTTCATTCCAGGAAAACAAGGCTGGTTCAATATACGCAAATCAATAAATGTAATTCAACACATAAGCAGAATTAAAAACAAAAATCATTTTGTTTTTAATTGCATCTCTGCGTCAAATCTCAATTGACGCAGAGAAGATATTTGATAAGATTCAACAACAATTTATGCTCAAAACTCTGGAAAAGATAGGGATCAAGGGAAGATACTTTAAATATGTCAGATCCATTTATGACAGACCCGTAATCAACATTATCCTCAATGGAGAAATACTAAAAGCATTTCCACTGAATTCAGGAACAAGAGAAGGCTGTCCGCTTTACCCACTCTTGTTCAATATAGTCCTTGAAACCCTTGCCAGAGCTATCAGACAAGAAAAGGAAATCAAAGGTATTCGTATAGGAAAACAGGAAGTTAAGTTATCTCTATTTGCTGATGACATGACACTATACCTAGAAGACCCAATAACCTTGGCCAGAAAACTCCCAGAGCTTACATGCAATTTCAGCAAAGTGGCTGCCTACAAGATCAATACCAATAAGTTACTAGCTTTCCTTTACTCCAGCAATAAATCTGCAGAAGAAGAAATCAGGAAATCTCTTCCATTCACCATCACTTCCAAAAAATGAAATACTTGGGCATTAACCTTACAAAGGATATTAAGAACCTCTATAAAGGGAACTATCAAACACTAAAAAAAAAAATTACAGAAGACCTGAGTAGATGGAAAAACATTCCATGCTCATGGTTAGGCAGAATCAATATAATAAAAATGGCCATTCTACCCAAAGCCCTATACAGATTTAATGCAATCCTCATCAAGATACCAATGGCATTCTTCACAGATATCGAAAAAGCATTTCTCAAGTTCATATGGAATAACAGAAGACCCAGATTAGTCAAAACATTACTCTGCAGGAAGGAAGAAGTAGAGAGTATCTCAATCCCTGACCTGAAATTATATTACAGACCTGCAGTAGCAAAAACAGCATGGTACTGGTATCAAAACAGAACCGAACAAGCCCAAAAAAAACAAGCCGGTGTCGCTATACTTATATCCGACAAAGTAAATTTTAATCACAAATCAATCAAAAGAGATAAAGAAGGCCACTACCTAGTACTAAAAGGAACCCTTCAACAGGAAGAAATAACCATAGTTAATATCTACTCTCCAAACAACAGTGCACCCAATTACGTGAACAAACTACTCCACGACA
>PVKS010028326.1:0-26553 GCA_004027875.1 Aplodontia rufa | reverse complement strand
TTTAGCTCTGTTACTTTCTTTTTGAGTATGTCTATTTCTTTGATAATAGAGTTTTTCATCTCTTGAGTCTTCTCACTTAGTCCCTTCCTTATATCTTCTTTTAGTTCATTGTTCCTTTTAGTAATCAGATCATTGATAATATTTTCAAGGTTTTCATCTCAACCCCTATCCCTGGCATCCTTTTTGGGGGAGTTTTGGGTTTGAGGTGAACCTCTTCTTGTTTGATTCTTCATTTTAAATAGCTTCCTATGGATCTCTGTATTGAAATTTCCCGAGGGGAAGGTAGGCAATTCTCCAGGTGGTTTTTCCTTGCAAATCAAATGGTTGGATGAGCCACCAACTCTTTGATGATCACCATCTTCCAGATGCTGTTTCTGCCTGGATCCTGGTGTTGCTCTCCCTTTTGGTTCCAGGTTCATGGTTGCAAATCTGAACCTATCAAAATGGAGACCTATCTTCTAGCAGGACTCAAACAGGCCCCAAAAGGAATGCAAGATGTCAGTAGGAGGGTACTGCTCCAGGTGGGGAACCTCCCCCGGTTGGTCCTAAGTAGGGCTGTTCCAGAAGGGGGTCCTAACAGTGGTGTCCTGAGCACTTTCCAGGGGGATTCAAACAGGCCTAGCAGGAACACAGGGTGTCTGGTAGGTGGGGCAGGAAATCTCCCCTGGTTGGTGCTGAACAGTGCTGCTCTGGACATGGGTCCTGCCAGGGGTATCCTGAGCACCTTCCTGCAGGACTCAAACAGGCTCCAGCCAGAATGCAGGGAGTAGGTAAGCACAAAGGCCTATAATTTTCAAGTATCAATTTTGTTTTTTTCTTATCTTATTCCAGTTGTGAAACACACTGACAATTTGAATTTGAAGCAGCAATTACTCTCATTTTCTTTGAAACAAAAATAAATCCTTCGTGCACCCTAGCTTTGCTTATCAGAACCATGATTTGCTTTTCACATATGCAGAGCTATTTTCCTTACATTTTTTTTACTTATTTTCCATCCATATCAATTAGGGTTAATTGCTTCATGTTGCAATGTTGTGTTTTGTTACAGCAAATTATTTCAATGGCACAGAATATAATTTTGAGTACAGTGAAGTGTTTCATTTTTCTGTAGTAAGAACCTCATATTGGGTTAATATGATTCAGCAATCAGGAAATGGTGTTTGTTCACTCTCTAGGCTGCAAAGGCACTACACTACCTTTGCATTGTTTGAGTGAGAGGCAGAGAAATGGAAAGTTCACTTGTAGTTTTTAAACGTCTTTTTTTTTCCCTTTAGTCTACAAAGTGTCTTGGATATAGCCTGCACAGAAGAAGCACCACAAAATTCAAGCTTTATTATATTTGAGAACTTTTTTTTTTTTTTTGTTCCACCCCAGGGCTGCCTTGACCCCAGCATACCCTGTGCATATAGAAAGAGGTAATGTGTACATGAGTGGTTGTACACCACCATGCAGGCGGATTTCTACCGACGTTTTGCGAGTAAACTCCTTTACTTTACATTCAAAGACACTTTATTCGTATCCTCTCCCAAGGACTGGAGATAATTGAAGTGGCCAGATCCACTCTCTATTTCTCTCCTTACCACATTCTTTTAGAATTCTTATATCCCTGCAGACTTTTCTAGACATTGATTACTGCTTAACCCAATAGTGTATTCTTATGTAGCCTCATTTAGAAATGATCTAGATATAAATAAGTATGAAATAATGAATGTGACTGATGAAAATTCTCAGGAATTTAATGTTTGAAAGAGAATTGGAAAATCATCTGAGACATCTTCAGAGAGCTTTTCTGTTACAACAATATGGTGACAGTTGTGTCCTCTTTAGACCAATAAAACTGTTAGCATGCACTTTATGATTGCTGCCTCTGTTTCTAGGTTTGGAGAGTCTGGAATGTTAGGGTAATGGAAACACCATGGACTCCCTCTCATGAATGCGTTCAGACATCTTTCCTTGCTCTTTATCCGCCAGCCAGGTGAAATTATTCCCCTGTTCCTAGCATTCCTTGCATTCCATAAGACAAATGCAAGTTTTAAAGCTGTTTCACAATATATGTACTAATACTCTTGTACTTTGGGGGAAAGAAGGAATATAGAACAACAATGAGGAGTTTGCACTCGGTGAGTGGTTTTAATATTCCCCAAATCAATGACTCTGCTTTCCAAGGATAAAAGTGTGGATTCAGTCTACTTCTGCCTAAAACCCAACTTCTATCTCCTTAGTTTATCATTGAATAAGTCTGCCCCTTCATACTCTTCTCGCTTTTCTTTATCCAAACCAGTATGAATTTCATATATATACAGTTGGATCAATTTCCAGAGCCAGGAAACTTGGAGTCCTTCAGACACTATTTTCTGATCTTTTTCTAGCAGGCTCTAGTCTGACATCTGCTAATACGACAGAGTTGACTGGTAGTGAAGGACCAGGATAAATTAGTTCCTTGGGAATTTCCTAAAGTTTTTTGAACACATTAATCGCATATATTTATATGATTCAACAAAGGTGAAGGATCATTTCTTATATAATAAAATACCTTATTTATCCATTCATTTACTATAGCATCTTACTAAGTTTCTGAGGCTAATCTTGATCCCACTATTTTTTCATGCTGCATCTTCTCAAGCAGCTGGGTTATAGGCATTGTTTTATTTATGCTCTAAGCCTCGTTGCATTTTTTCACACAAGAGCTTCTGGGGAACACCTCACATCAGAACCATAACAGATATGAACCAACATGCCCCAGGAATCCTAATTAGTTTAATATCTCCCTGTTCATAAGAGAGAATATCTTGGTTTTAAGTATTTCAGGAACTCTGTAATCTCCCAAAATTTGATTAACTATTAAATGTCATAATTTCAAATTTGATTTTGTGAAGAGTTCAAAAACATTAAAAGGTTTAAGAAAGCAAGACTAAATAAAATCACAGCTCACTGTCAAATAGTAGCAAAATGACAAAATATTACATTGCACATATGTTGGGTTAGGTAGCTGGAAGATAAAAATTCAGATATCTTAATATTTAGCAATTTCACTTTTCTTAAGAAATCAAGGACCTCATAAAATAAAAAGTGAAGCATAAACAAATTATCTTGATGAAACAAAAGCTTTGCTTCCTGGGCTGCTTACTTCAAAGATCAAGAAAACTCTTTACATTTTACACTCAATCTTCAGAGAATTTTATCCTTTTAGCATTGATTAAAGTAATTCCTGCTTTTCTTCCAGTGTCCATTTGATATTAAGAATCAACAGTTTAAACAAAAAGTTGTGAATAAATGCATTTAAATATTAGCCATTTTATATACACAAAGAATTTGTTTTTCAAAATTCCTGTTTCAGAGACTTTCTGTGATTTTCTAGTATCTATTTAGGTTTGGTCTTACAGTTTCATTTTTTTGTTCCCAATGGACTAATTCTAGTTTGGAGTAAGAATCATTCTCATTTCAATTCACAAATGAAAATGCTTCATACAAATTAAATTCTCTTGTCAGAAATATGATTTATTTTTCTCACATATGAAGTTTTTCTTAGTTTTCTCTATCTTTTCCCCCAATCTTACAGTTCTTAACTTAGTTTCTTTAATTTTTGTAAAGTAATGTTTAGTCATATTACCACAATTTAATGTGCCATGAGATCACATTTTAGCATATTTAGAGGGCTTCTTTTTATGAAGTAAGACAAGAGTAGACAGATTTCTGTTAGCAATCAGCAATTGCTATTATCTTACATAATCTTATTTAGAAATGATGAGCAAATTACTATATATATATATATATATAATTGAATTTAACCTATCAAAATTCTTCAGAGTTTAAAGTATGAATGAGAATTGAAAATTGTTCTGAGGTATTTTTAAAATACAGATAATGCTGAAAAGTATATTATTATATTATTTCAAATGTTTTTGTTTATTATTAAAAATTATGCTTATATTAGTCATGTAAATTTCATCATATTTGAAAAAGCTAGCCACCAACTGATCTTAACTCTGTGTATTTGCCTGTGAGGAAGTCCTCATCAGACTGAGAGTCTTTTAGTTAAATTCCTGCATTATGGCTTTTTGAATTCTCATCCTTGAGAATTAAATTATTCTTTGTACATTTTTCTGTGAGCATAAACTTCCAGTTTTAGCTAATGAGTATTTTAATACTTCCTGACATGTTTTCCACATGGATCCACCATACAACCCAGCAATCCCTCTTCTGGCCACTTTTCCAGAGGAGTTAGAATCAGCACATTACAGTGACACAGCAAAATCAGTGTTCATAGAAGCTCAATTTATAATATCTGAATTATGGAATCAACCCAGATGCCCCCTCACTGGATGAATGGATCCAAAAGCTCTGATATATATATATATATATATATATATATATATATATATATATATATATATATAATATACACACACATACATACATACAATGGAGTTTTACTCAACTATTAGAAATAACAATATTGTGAAGCCTTTGAAGGTAAATGGTTGGCAATGGAAGAAATTATGCTGAGCGAAGTAAGCCAAACTCAGAGAGTCAATGGCCAAATGTTTTCCCTCATTTGTGGAGGTTGGATCTAAAACCAATCTTAGGGGAAAGATAGTCAAACTCACGTATTAGACCCACTGAAAGCATACCAACACACAATCTAGGGGAAACCATAGACAGGTAGGTGAGGGAGGGAGGAAAGGAGAGGTGGGGGGTGGGAGAGGTAGGGAGGATAAGGAGGGATCTAGGTAGATAATCCACAATGTAGCCTATGTGACAATCCCCTGAGAAGTCAAATGATACTTATTCCATCATTTAATTCTTGATTCTCAATTCTGTCCCTTGATTCTTCTGTATTACATCATTAATTCCAGAAAATTTATAATTTTATATATACACACACACACACACACACACACACTCACACATGGAGAGACATACACATTTATATCTCTTATAGGGGTGTAATATAGAAGAATCAAGACACAGGGGAGCAGTCAGTGTGGGGGAAACTATGATTTAAGAACAAATGGAGATCATACTGTCACTTCATATGCATTTAAGATTCTTTGAAAACACAACTCCTTAAAAAAAAGGAAAGAAAAAATAGTGAAAAGTGAATGTAAGAAAAATGTAATATGTCAACATTTATGAGATACAGTTGCAAGATACTGCATAAGATAGTTGAATAAGCTGTATTACAAGCCTTTAAAATATGTAAATCTTTAATCCTGTTGTCAATTATATCTAAAAATTACAAGGGATGATAGGAAGCAAGTAGAAGGGGAAATGTTGGAACTTATTTAAAGCAAGGTACACTCCAAGAATTTATAATTATGTCACTGTATATACTATAGTCATGCATATAAAAATATTCTTCATAGGTATAAGAATTGTGTCATTTTATTTGAATATTTAAGGAAAAATACAGGACCAAGAAATACAGGCAAGAGAGGGAAGATGGCGGTTATCCCAGCGACACTGACCCTGTGAAGCTCCCGAGAGTCAGCTCAAGCTGCACGTTGGCACGTGGATTCCCACGGTAGGATGAATTTCCCAAAACGGGCAAACACTGCCCCCTGCTAATTCTTTAACCCCAAAAGAAAAGTGAAGAGCATTAACAAAAAAAAAAACAAAAACAAAAACAAAAAACGAGGAAACTGGTGCCAAACGCGTGGCCACCCCCACACCCGGTGGGAGTGGAACTTCCTCATAGGGGACCAAGCTACCCCTAATCAGATCCCCTAATCTGGCCTCCAACTCCCTGATTGGACTGCTCTTCATATATATGAACTCGGATTTAAGTCCGGATAGTTTTTCCTCTTAATAGCAAAATAACACCGGGTCCTGCGAGCAGCGGCAGCAGCAGCGCGCTTGCCTGAGCGCAGGGCGACCTAATCAGCGAAACACGCTGAGGGTCTCTCTGCACCGGCCCGCTGTGAACTCCCGGATTTGACTGCTCTTCATATATATGAACTCGGATTTAAGTCCGGATATTTTTTTTTTTTTTGCTCAATAGCAAATTTACACGGGGTCCTGTGAGCGGCGGCAGCAACAACGACGCCCTTCCCTGTGGGCAGGGTGGTCCGCTCAGGGAAAACACGCTGTCGGCCTCTCCGTGCCGGGCAAAGGATTGCAACCTGAAATGGAGGAAGGGTCTGAATTTCATGACCAAGTACCACTGCGAACTGACTGCTCATTGCTTTGCCTAGTCTTGCAGAAAGCGCTGGGGAGAGATTGCTATCAAACTAGTCGGAGGCTCGTCGCCATTGTGACATGTCCCTGAGGCAGGGCGAGTCTTCCACCCCTAGCCCCTGAGTGTAACTGGCCTCAAGAAGATTTGAATATATGGGGCAGCTTAGGCTCCAATTAAGCTTCTGAGCTCCTCACATAGCCAAGGCTGGGTAGTCCTGGGCACCTCAAGCAGGTCCCCTTCCAGTGCTTGTAACAGAGAAACACAAAAACTCTAGAAAGACCTGGCCCTTTCCCTGAGGTCCTTAGCCAACAGCTCTAAACAGCTCCTGGGCCCTCTGGGGATCGCAAGACACGCAGAGTGGGCCACCATTGATCCTGAGGAAGCGAGACTCAGGCTAGCCACTCTACTTGGATCAGTCAGACTCCCACGGCCTCTATAAAAGGAGCAACTCAATTACCTACAATTTCTGAGCCCCAGATCCAAGAAATATGTGGAGTGTGGATTGGCTGGAAACAACCAACTCAGGCTTCTGCCCAGGGGGAGTCAAACAACCCTTTACTACAAAAAATTTCAGAGGAGATCCTCTAAGAAAATCCAGGCCACCGGACTCAACCAATCCACTTCTCCCCAAACAAGCTCAACTCCAAAAAATTCCCAGCCTGATCCTGGACTTCATTGCACCACCAAATGATACATACCTCCGGATCTAAGGGTCAGAAATTCTCAGAACTGTAACAGCTAGTGTTGCGTTTTTATTGGAGGATTTTTGTTTGTTTGTTTGTTTTTGTTTTTGTTTTTGTTTATTTTAATGGGATTCCGGCTGAAAAATAAGATTTTCAAAATTTTTAACATTACTGTGGGTTTTCAGGTTTCTCTTTCGTTGTTGTTGGTTTTGTGTGTGTGTGTGTGTGTGTGTGTGTGGTTTTTTTTCTTTCTTTCTTTCTTTCTCTTCTTTCTTTCCCTTCCGTTTCCTCTGCTCCTTTCTTGCCTTAAGACCAATTCGGAATTCTGGTGGAGGTGGATGTAAATACTTATCGGTGTGTATGTAATAGTGATTGGTTCTTATTGCTTCAGGTCTTTAGGTCTTATTTAATCCTACTGCTAACTCTTTTCTCCAATTTACTCTGGTAATTCCTTAATTTAAGCTTCTTTATCTCATTTTCACCCCAAGTCTTCACCCTATCAGCTCCCCAGTCCTACGTACTCCTCAGTCCTATTAAAATAACCTACTCAACCCCACTCCCTAGTTCCCCGATACTTTATAACAGGTGTGCTTTTATACCTCCCCAATTCACATCCTTGACTTCCGAGTCAACCCTTCTCCCCAAATCAGAGAGAACCCATCACTTGAAGAAATTGAAACTCCTCAAAATGGCTACTTGCTTGGTATCATACTACACAGAGAGAGTTCTCTCAAAGAAATCTGCCACTATTGGTGCCAATCATCAGCTACTTGGTTTCAACTGGAACAGAATAGTATTGGCACTTATAGCTTTTCAAATTCTCACAGAACCGTATGGCATCTCCAGGTCTAGATTGACTAAATAACTCCTCTTCACAATGAAGCAAAGTCATAAGAAGCTCCAATTACTCCAACAAGACTATCAAGGCTGAAATAAAAGACAAGCTTTCTGACTCAAAAATGAGGAAAAGGGGAAATATCTCTCAAATCCAATTTTCTCCACCTAAGGACCCCATAGCTGGGGCCCTAGACGAAAACCAAAGGCATTGTGTCAACACTATGATTAGTAATGCAATCAAAGAGTTGAGAGAGGAAATAAGGAAAGATATCAAAGAGCAATTTCAAGAGATGAGAGACAAAATCTACAGAGATATTAAGGATCAATTCCAGGAGATGAAAGATCAGCTGTACAAGTATATTGACATTCTGAAAAGAGATGTAGCAGAGCTAACAGGATTGAAAAACATGGTTAACCAACTCAAAGCTTCATTGGAAGACACCAACACCAGAGTAAACTCTAATGAAAATAGATCTTCAGCGCTTGAAGAAAGAGTATCGGATAATGAGGATCGCCTAAACAATGTAGAAATCAAAGAAGAAAAGCGAGATAAACAGCTTATTTTACATAATCAAAACTTCCAAGTAGTATTCGATGAGATGAGGCGTAATAATCTGAGAATCATTGGCCTGGAGGAAAACTCTGAACAGCAAACAAGAGGATTCAAGAACCTTTTAAGCGAAATCATAAGCTAGAACTTCCCTCATGTGGTGATTGATCCGGAATACCACATTCAAGATGCATATATAACACCAAATAGACCCAATCAGAGGAGAAAATCACCAAGACATATCATTTACAAGTTGAATAACAGAGAAATTAAAGAGAGAATTCTAAAAGCTGCTAGAATAAAACCCCAAATCACATTCAGAGGCAAACCTATTCGAATCACTACGGATTTTTCAGAACAAACAATGAAGGCTAGAAGAGCTTGGAACAATATCTTTCAAGTGTTAAATAATAACAACTTTCAACCAAAGATAATATATCCGGCAAAACTCAGCTTCAAATGCAAGGGGGAAATTAAATATTTTAACAATAAACTCATGCTTGCAAGATACATGAACACTAATCCCGCTCTACAGAACATTCTCAAAGATGTTCTCCATTCAGAAGACAATGCCAACGATATGATAAATCCTTAATCAAGCGCGTTAACAATTATACAATACAAACACTAACTTTCAAGATGACTCAAAATCCTGTAATAGATACAATGTCTGTGAATCAGCCTCCCATATCTATTCTTTCCTTGAATGTGAACAGTCTCAATGCCCCAATTAAAAGGCACAGACTGACCCACTGGATCAAAAAACAAAATCCAACAATATGTTGCCTGCAAGAGACACATTTGACACTCAAATATAGACACAGGCTGAAAGTGAAAGGATGGCAAAACACCTACCAGGCCTGTGGCCCAAAAAAGCAAGCTGGTGTAGCAATTTTAATCTCTGACAAAATTAATTTCCAACTAACACTACTCAGAAAGGATAAAGAGGGACACTTTTTCATATTTAAAGGGACAGTTCACCAAGAAGATATAATGATAATCAACATTTATGCCCCCAATTACAACCCCCCAAAATACATGGAAAATATACTTAAGGACATTAATCCCCTCATTGATCTCAATACAATAATCCTGGGGGGCTTCAACACACCACTATCAACTCTAGACAGATTAACAAAACAAAAAATCAATAAAGCTGTCTCCAATCTGAACTACTCTATCAAACAATCGGGCTTAACAGACATCTACAGAATATTCCATCCTAAGACAGCTGAATTTACCACCTTCTCCTCAGCCCATGGATCCTTCTCTAAAATAGATCACATCCTAGTTCACCAGGATAATCTTAGCAAATACAAAAAAGTGGATATAATCCCATGTATTCTGTCAGATCATAACACTATGATCTTAGCAATCAACAACAAGAGAAACAACAGGAACTATTCAAATACTTGGACATTGAATAATTACCTCTTAAACAAAGGATGAGTAAAAGAGGAAATGAGAACAGAGATCATGAAGTTTTTGGAATTGAACTATAATGAGGAAACAGCATACCAAAACCTCTGGGACAGTATGAAGGCTTTCTTAAGAGGTAAATTTATAGCTCTGTATGCATACATCAAAAATCTAGAAAGAGAGCAGATTAATAGCCTTATGCTTCAACTCAAACAACTTCAAAAGGAGGAACAATCCAACCCTAAATCTAAAAGAAGACAGGAAATCATCAAAATCAGAGCCAAAATCAATGAAATTGAGAACAAAAAAGCAATCCAATCTATTAACAAATCCAAGAGTTGGTTCTTTGAAAGAGTGAACAAAATTGACAGACCCCTTGCCAAACTCACCAAAAGGAAGATCGAAAGAAAGCAAATCAACAAAATCAGAGACGAAAATGGGGATATCACCACAGACCCATCCAAGATACAGAAGATTATCAGAACCTATTTTGAAAATTTATACTCTACCAAATTTGATAACCTGGAAGACATGGACAGGTTCTTGGACACATATGACATCCCATCTTTAACACAGGAGGATATTGAAAATCTCAACCAACCAATCACACAAAGCAAAATTGAAGCAGTAATCAAAGCTCTCCCAAAAAAGAAAAGCCAGGTCTGGATGGATATACGGCAGAATTCTACCAAGACTTCACAGAAGAACTAACACCGATCCTCTTCAAGCTCTTCCAGGAAATTGATAGAGAGGGAACACTCCCCAAAACTTTCTATGAAGCAAACATTACACTGATTCCAAAGCCCAACAAAGACACGTCAAAGAAAGAAAACTATAGACCAATTTCCCTGATGAACATTGATGCAAAAATCCTTAATAAAATTTTAGCTAATCGGATACAAAAGCATATTAAAAAGATAATCCATTACGATCAACTGGGCTTCATTCCAGGGAAACAAGGCTGGTTCAATATACGCAAATCAATAAATGTAATTCACCACACAAACAGAATTAAAAACAAAAACCATATAATCATCTCAATTGATGCAGAGAAGGCATTTGATAAAATTCAACACCACTTTATGCTCAAAACTTTGGAAAAGATAGGGATCAAAGGAAGATACTTCAACTATGTCAGAACCATCTATGACAAACCCATAGCCAACATTATCCTCAATGGAGAAAAATTGAAAGCATTTCCACTGAAATCAGGTACGAGACAAGGCTATCCGTTATCCCCACTTTTGTTCGATACAGTCCTTGAAACCCTTGCCAGAGCTATCAGGCAAGACAAGGAAATCAAAAGTATTCGTGTAGGAAAAGAGGAAGTTAAGTTATTTCTATTTGCAGACGACATGATTTTATACCTAGAAGATCCAATAACATCGGCCAGAAAACTCCTAGAGCTCATTGATGGTTTTAGCAAAGTAAGCGGATACAAGATCAATTCCAGCAAATCACTAGCATTTCTTTACACCAACAACAAAGCCACAGAAGAAGAAATCAGAAAATCTCTCCCATTCACCATCACTTCCAAAAGAATGAAATACTTGGGCATTAACTTTACAAAGGATATTAAAGACCTATTCAAAGAAAACTATCAAACTCGAAAAAAAGAAATTACAGAAGACCTGAGCAGATGGAAAAACATTCCATGCTCATGGTTAGGCAGAATCAATATAATAAAGATGGCCTTTCTACCCAAAGCCCTGTACAGATTCAATGCAATCCCCATCAGGATACCTATGGCATTTTTCAGAGATATAGATAAAGCAATTCTCAAGTTCATATGGAACAACAGGAGACTCAGACTAGCCAAAACACTACTCTATAGAAAAGAAGAAATAGGGGGCATCTCAATCCCTGACCTGAAATTATATTACAGAGCTGTAGTAGCAAAAACAGCATGGTATTGTTATCAAAAGAGAACCGAAGACCAGTGGAACCGAATAGAAGATCCTGAGACAAACCCACATATCTTCAACTATTTGATATTTGATGAAGGGGGCAAAAGTATAGTGTGGAAGAAAGATAGCCTTTTCAACAATTGGTGTTGGACAAACTGGACTGCCATTTGTAGACAACTGAAGCTAGATCCTTATCTTTCGCCCTGCACAAAAATTAAATCAAAATGGATCAAGGACCTGGATATTAAGCCTACAACTTTAACTTTACTAGAAAAAGAAGTTGGGTCAACACTACACCTTATAGGAGTCGGCCGCTTCTTCCTTAATAGAACTCCTATGGCGCATGCTGTAAAATAAAAATTAAATGAATGGGAGGCAATTTAACTAAAAAGCTTCTGCACAGCTAAAGATCTAGTTGAGAGCATCAACAGAGAACCTACAGAATGGGAGAAAATTTTTGCCTGCTACACCTCAGACAGAGAGCTAATATCCAGAATATATAGGGAACTAAAGAAACTAAACTCCAAACTCACAAAAAATCCAATCGATAAATGGGCTAAAGATCTCAAAAGGCACTTCTCTCCAGTGGAAGTCCAGAAAGCCCATAAATATATGAGAAAATGCTCTACATCATTAGCTATTAGGGAGATGCAAATCAAAACTTCAATGAGATACCACCTCACTCCTGTTAGAGTGGCAAAAATGAAGAATACAAACAATGACAGATGCTGGAGGGGCTGTGGGAAAAGAGGAACACTACTACACTGCTGGTGGGACTGCAAACTGGTTCAGCCACTATATGGAAAGCAGTGTGGAGAATCCTCAAAAAATTAAGGATGGAACCACCTTACGACCCAGCAATCCCACTCCTGGGAATTTTCCCAAAAGGTTTAGAATCAGCGTATTCTAGCGATGTGGCTTCATCAATGTTTTTAGCAGCTCAATTTACTATAGCTAGATTATGGAACCAACCCAGATGCCCCTCACTTGATAAGTGGATACAAAAGCTTTGGTTCATATATACTATGGAATGCTACTTGGCCATCAGAGAGGACGATATTATAGCTTTCGAAATCAAATGGATGGAGATGGACAGAATTATGCTTAGTGAAGTCTCCCAATCTCAGAGACTAAAGGGCCAAATGGTTTCTCTCATCTGTTGATATTAGAATTTATGTTCAAGCAATAGGACAGACGGCTGACCTAACAAAACCTCAAATTGAATGACTTTCAGTGCAACAGGGGGAAAGCTCCCTAGGATACTTGGAGGTGTAGGGAAGGGGATGGGGAGGGGTGGGTATATGAAGAACTCATAGGAGTCTGGTGATTGGGAAGATGGGGGAACCCAGAAGCCGATGTCATTCCTCCACTAGATACCCATTTAACACATGAGCTCTTCTGGGGGAAACTGGAACAGATGAAATCCATAGTAGTTTATCTATGCGTTGGCATTACCCCTGGATAACAAAGTTTATACACATTGATTGCTACTGTTTTGACAATGGTTCCCCCTCATCTGTATCCTGTATTGCAATATACTTCTAATAAATTTGAAAAAAAAAAGAAAGACAGGCAATAGATCTGAGGAATGGGAGGAGGGAGGAAGGGGGTGCAGGGAGGTATTGACCAAATTGCATTGTTGTACTGTGTGCATTTATGAATATGTGACAACAAATCCCATCATTATGTACAAGTATAATGCACCTATTAAAAAAAGGAAAAAAAAAAGAATAGAAGGCACTGAGACAAACCCACAAATCTTTAAACACTTGATCTTTGACAAAGGGGATCAAAATATAACATGGAGGAATGACAGCCTATTCAACAAATGGTGCTGAACAAACTGAAGAGGCATTTGTAGGAATAGAAATTAGATCCGTATCTCTCACCTTGCACAAAAATCAGATCAAATGGATCAAGGAACTCAGAATTAAATCAGCTGCCATACAACTGCTAGAAGAAAAATTAGGAAAAACACCATCATTTGGGATTAGGCAAAGACTTTCTCAGCTTGACTCCTAAAGCAAAAGAATTAAAGTCAAAAATCAAAGATTGGAATGCCCTTAAATTAAAAAGCTTCTGCTCAGCCAAGGAATAGCTCAAAATTGACAAGGGACAACCTATAGAATGGGAGATAAAATGGCCTGTGATTCCTCTGACAGGGAACTAATATTCAAAATTTACAAAATATTCAAAAACCTTAATACTCAGAACACAAACAATCCAATCAACAAATGGGCCAAAGAGCTAAATAAAAAATTCTCAACAGAAGAAATTGAGCAAGCCAATGAATACATGAGAAAGTGTTCTAACTCACTAGTAATCAGAGAAATGTAAATCAAAACCATATTAAGATTTCACCTCACTCCAGTCAGATTGGCAAAATGAAGAATACAAACAATAATAGATGCTGGAGGGGTTGTGGGGATACAGAAACACTAGTGCACCGTTGGTGGAACTGCAGAGTGGTACAGCCACTCCAGTCAGCAGTGTGGAGAATCCTCAAAATTAAGGATGGATCCACCATATGATCCAGATTTTCCTCTTCTGGGTATTTTCTCAGAAGAGTTTGAATTACTACATTACAGTAACACAGCAAATCAATATTCATAGCAGCTCAATTTACAATAGCTAAATTATAGAACCAACCCAGATGCCCTTCACTGAGTGAATAGATCAAAAAACTGTGGTGTATACATACAATGGAATTCTACTCAGCAATTAGAAGCAATGATACTGCATCCTTTGAAGGTAAATGGATGGTAATGGAAAAAATCATGCTGAGTGAAGTTGGTCAAACCCAGAAAATCAAGGTTTGAGTTCTCACTCATATGTGGTGGCTGGAGCTAAACTCAGGCTTGGGTGAAAGTAGTCAAATTCACATATTAGACTTAGTAAAGACATAGCAACACATAACCTAGGGCAACCACATATATGTGGTAGGGACAGAAAGAAGGGATTGTTGGGAGGAATGGGAGGGATTTAGGAGACAAGCAACAATGTAGCATACTCTTTACCCCACTGAGAATCCAAGCAATACTTATGCCATCATTTAATTCTGGAAAATTCACAATCTCAGCATTTATATTGATTTTAGGAGTGAAATATAGAAGAATTCAGAGACTGGTGTGTGGGCAATGTGGGGATAATTCTAGTTTAAGAACAAATGCATATCATATTGTTACTTTTTATGTATTTATGATTGCACAATAACTCAACTCCTTAATTTAAAGAAAAAACAAAAAAGGAAAAGGATGGAAAAGCAGTGGATGAATTGAAAACTAGAGAATTTGTGAACAGCAGACCCTATGATAAAAAATAATTAAAGGCAATTTTATAATTAGTAATAAAATGATTAAGAAAAAGTTAAAAAAAGAAGAACTTATATGGAAATATATGTGTGAATCCAATGCATCTTACTTTTCCTCTTGAGGTTCTGAATGCTTGATGGTTGATAGGGTCTTGAGAATATATCGAGAAATACAGTCATCCCCTGGTGTCCAGGGGGTTTGGTTCTAGTACCCCAGTGGAACTAAGTTCCATGCATGCTCATGAATATTATATAAAAATGAAAAAATGTATATATAATCTATGTAATTCTGCCATACCCTTAAATTACCTCTAGATCATGCATAATAGCAATTTCATGTATGTACCCTGCAAATAGGTACCTAGCACATGGATAAGGAAAAAGGAAAAGTTATTACATATTTAGTACAATTATTCTTTGGAAATTTTTGATCCATATGTAGTTGAATAGAAGAAAGTGGAACTCGCAGATACAGACAGCTGACTGAATGCAATTATATTTTAAACAGACATGTTAAAAGCTCACACCTGCACTCAAAGTGCTAAAATGTTGACTTTAGTAGACTATGTTTATATATATGTAATGCACAACCTAGAGCATCCACTAAAAGCATCTGTGCAATGCTCAAAAAATGCTATAATAAAGGAAAATGGAAATTTAAAATAAGATGCCCAGGAAACATGCAGGAAGGCAGGACATAGAAACAGAGGAAGTAATGAGTCAAGAAGAAATTATGAAGTAAAATGGCAAAGTTAACACCCAACATATCAATAATTACATTAAATATAAATGGTTTAAAATAAATAAAAGGGTTGAAATTTGGAGTATCTGGATTGCAGAATCAGAAAATCCTATACCATATCAAAATCTACCGTGTGTGTGTGTTTTACAAATTTATATTAAATACTATTTAACTCATATTTTGCATAATTGATTTATAAAGCAAATTAGTTTTCTGCAGTCAATAACATTATACAAAACTAGTACATATTGTGAATAAACAATGTAAGGTTCTCAGTGCAATCCTTTCTGACAGAGCGATGCCTTTGCTGATACCTGTGCTTAGAAAGACAGCAATTGAATTGGACTCCTTGTCCTTTCTGCTCCCTGTGACACAGAACTTTTTATCCTCCTAACACCTACACTATTTCTAAGTTACCCCATAATAAGCCCATAGCTTCCATTTCCAGGCCTTTAGACCAAGATGAGCAAATTGGATGGCACAAGGACAATTCCCCTAGTTTGAATCCACCTCATTGTTCTCTAGGCAGCCACGTTTGATGGATCAGTTGGAATATGAAACAAACTTTCATCCGTGGTGGATGAATGCTAAGATGTGACTATTTGGAGTTCATGGACAGGTTCCACTAGCTCCATTTGGTAAACCATCCTAAGGATTTGTTGTAAGTTTCAAGGCTAAAATCTACTTAAAACTACAATGAAAAAGTGATGAAAAGTGGAAAAACAGTGACTGGAAAGGCAAAAATAACTTGTTAAGGAAATCAGTGGAGGTCATGAACTTATTTTTAAATTTTGAAGAAATGCTCTTAGATGAGGTTTTCGATTGAGCCACTGTGAGAAATCCTAAAATTTGATGTTCTCTGGTACAAAGTTATCATAAGAGCAAGAGATTCACTGCATGCTGCATAAAAAACATGGGCGAGCAAGCAATTTTGCTTCTGGCATCAAGTAATAAGCAATTAAATAAGCTAAGAATGCCAAACACTCAAATACTTTCTCAACATGTCTCCTAAAGTGAAGGAAGTAAAGTCAAAAATCAGTGAATGGGATGCCATAAAGCTAAAAAGCTTTTGCACTGCCAAGGAAATAATCAAATCAGTCAAGAGTTTTCCTACAGAATTGGAATCATGGACTGTGATTCTTCTGACAGGGGCCTCATATCTAGAATCTACAAAATCCTCAAAAATCTAAACTTCAAAAACACAAACAACCCAATTAATAAATGAGCCAAAGAACTAAATAGAAACCTCTCAACAAAGGACATTGATCAAGACAATGAATACATGAGAAAGATCTCTGAATCACTAGTAATCAGAGAAATGCAAATGAAAACTACTTTAAGATTTCACCTCACACCAGTCAGATTGGCAAAAATGAAGAAAATAAACAATAATAGACGCTGGAGGGGTTGTGAAGAGATAGGTACCCTGGCACACTGTTGGTGGAACTGCAGACTGGAACAGCCCCTCTGGAAAACACTGTGGAGAATCCTCAAAAAACTAGGGATGAACCCACATTATAATCCAGCTATTCCTCTCCTGGGTATTTTCCCAGGGGATTTAGAATCAGCACATTACAGTGACACAGTGAAATCTATGTTCATAGCAGCTCAATTTACAATAGCTAAATTATGGAAACAACCCAGATATCCCTCACTAGATGAATGGATCCAAAAACTGTGGTATGTATATACCATGGAGTTTTACTCAGCAATTAGAAAAAAAATGATATTGCAGTCTTTGAAGGTAAATGGATGGCTATGGAAGAAATCATTCTGAGTGAAGTCAGCATAACCCAGAGAACAAAGGGTGGAATGTCTTCACTCATCTGTGGAGGCTGGAGCTAATCCCTGACCATTGCAAAAGGCAGTCAACTCTCATGTATTAAACCCTGAAAAGGTGTAGTGACACACAACTTAAGGCATTCGTAGAGATGTACTTGGAAGGAGGGGTAGAGGGGGAAGGACAAGGGTGGGTAAATGGGGGGCTTTAGGGGGTAAATCTAATTTTCAGAATATAAATATATCATATTATTTCATTGGAAAAATAAAAAAAAATTTAAAAAAAGAATGCCAAACACTTTTTATAGTGGTTCTTGAAATATACATTAAGAGAATAAAAAGAAACTTGCAAACAAACTCATTATAACTATCTTGTTTTACAAGAAATAACTGGGTTTCCATTGATCAACCCATCCTTGGTATCTGAATGAGATACGATTCCCCATGTTCTCATTCCCAAGTGCACACAACCCTAGAAGGAAAGGATTGCAAAAATTTACAAATGCAGAACAATCTTATAATAAATTTGTACAATTTTAGTTTGTACAAATTTCTAGCCACTTCATATTCCTATTATGTAGTACAAATTCATAGCATATTAATTTTATACAAACTCATATATACGTCCTGCAAATATCTTGTTTTAACGTTAACAAAGCATAAGTCACAGACTCCATTCTAAATTGAAGCAAACATGATTCAGAAAACAAAAGTCCTCATTTTTTTATCCTTGGTAATAATATCCACCAAAGATGTCTATGCCATGTTTCCCAGAACCTGGGAATATGTGGAATGACAGGGAATTAATGTTACTGACTGGTTTCAAATAGGGAGATTATCCCACATTCTCCAGGTGGAACCAATGTCATCATAAGGGACCTTAAATGTGGCAGCAAGAAGAAGCACAGGTGTCTGAGAGAAGTGATGTGAGATTAGCCATTGCTATGCTTGAAGGTGGAGCGGGTGGAAGTCCAGGAGTGTGTGCGAACACCAGAGTGACTCTTCTTAAGCCTCTGGGAGGGAGCACAGGCTGCTGACACCCTTCCAACCAGGGAGCCCCATTTTTGACTTCTTGACTACATGATTATAAATTTGTATTATTTAAAAACTACTAAATTTTGTTCATTTATTATAGTAGTCACAGAATAAATGCATTCTGTGTAATGCTTTCTTTTGGCACCTGTCAAAATTTGGAGTCACAGAGAAAAAAAGGCTATTTTCAGGGTAAATGGACTGTTGCTATTCCTATCCAAGGCAAATAAGCAGTCTCTTGTCTAACATAATAAAAAATAATCTCAAAATTCAATCTAAATGAATATCTATTGGGTTCATACCAAACTGGAAATGGTAAATAAATGTCAGTCTTCTGTTAGGGCTTCCTCTGTTGAAGCCCTAAGCCCAGAAGCTCAGAAAATAACTATGTGAAGGTCAGGCCTTTAAAACTTGCTGAAGTTAAAATGAGATTATTAGTGTCCATCCTAATCCAGTATGGCATCTTCATAAGATGATGATGACAGAGAGATAGCATGTGCAGAGAGGAGGTCCCCTGTGAGGACACTGTAAGAAACAAAATTATTAAAAATTACTGAGGTGCCATAATAAAATTAAACATGTGCCCAGAAGTGGGTGAACAAGGCAAGCTTTACTTCTGCAGAAGGGTGTGCTTACAACGGGGATCCAGTAAGTAAGCACACTGGAGTGGGCAGTCTGCCTGCTGATACCTCTAATCTGATACAGCCCTACCCTTCACTCTGAATGGAAGAGCTCAGGGGTATAATCTGTAAAATTGGCTAATTTGAAATTGGGGTGGGTGCAGAAAACAGCTATGAGTGTAATGGGATATCTGATAAGGAATATAAAGACAGATTATCTCTGCCCAAGTGGTTCCTGACCTAAGAGTGCATACTTTTTCATGCAAAACTTAAGACTACATTCAGAAAACGGGCAATCAGACTTCCTGTTTCTCACAACACAGCCTGCAGGTGATGCTCTGGGAGCCTGGGAGAGAAAAATCCAAAGCTGCACATCCACTTTAATCTTGAATTTCTGAATTCAAACCTGTGCTAAAACAAATTTGTTAATTTTATCCAGTCCAGATTCTTTTAGGCACGTGTAGGAAAACTAGGATAAAGAAAATTAAGAATCAGGATGTAGAAGTCAAGGATTGTACTTGTGACAAGCTGGTCTGCGGTGATCTTTCTTATTGTTTCTACCCCACCCATCCTACCTGACACAGCCTTCCCTACAGACTCTTCCTTAGCCAGTGTTTTGATTGTGCCTGGTGGTTTCACAGGTGATATTTTTCTTTCATAACACGCTAATCTCTTTCATTTACTGCTGACTTTGGAGAAGGTCAGGCAAAGGGCCTGAACTGAGTGACATTTGGAAGAACCACAAAGCCAGTGAAAAATTGCCAAGTGAATCTACATTCTCCTTCAGAATATGTCCGTGATTATGCCAGGGGGAAAAGTCATTAGCATGGTCACCCTGAATGGGTCTCAGAATCTGCAGTAAACCCATTGTTTAAGAAGTCCTTCTGCAATATTATCTTCACCCCTACAGAAAAGCCCAGAACTGATACTCATGTGCACAACACAGGACACAGCTGTCTCCATTAGACAAAGAGACTGTCTTTAAGGTTTCCAGCCACGTGGCCATCCCTGCCATATCTCCAACCAAACTCTCCTCAATTCACTACAAGCCCTATAATAAAATAAGCAGTAACAGAAGACATACATAGGATCTAAAATGATAAGATGCCGCTGGTTAGATTGATCAATCTAAGGATTCCATGGAAAGGTTGAGCAGGTAACTACCAGATGGAACAGAATAAACACAAGGTGAACAGAGAGAAAGCCATGCAGATAGCAAAGACTTGTTGAAAGCGCAATACTTTTATGCTAACTTTTAAAATCAAATCTGGAAAAGAATCTATTGAAAAATAGAATTAATAGAAAAATAAAGGAATTCATTCTAAATGTAAAGAAAAAAAGCTACATGTAAGATGATAAATAAAATCAGGAGGTTGTTCAAAACCTAAACATCTGATTTAGAAGGAAGATGGGAGGAATGAGTATCAGCATATCACAGAAAAAAAAATCTCTCTGGTGGAGACCAACCTGAGGAAACAGCACAGAATGTGACTGCTAAACACAGCACAAATTCAACGCAGTTGAAGCTTCAAAGGAGACTTAATGCTACCTCACTCAAGTGAATAATTGGGGCCAATAAATTTTCACCACCGTAACTAATAACACATTCTAGGAAAAAACAAATTTCAAAGGCATCTTCTAGAACATTCTACAACAGGAAAGGAGCCTAGAGGAAGTCTGAGAGATTGGAAATGTGTGCTTCCTCTAGGAACTGTGCGTTCATGTTGCTGAGCAGTAGAAACTCCATGGGGTTTCTGTGGCCACTTTTGCTTTGTGCCCAGAGACATAAATAAGATTAGAATGTTTCAGTCTATCCGTTTCTACAAAAGCAAGGGCTCCTAATTAGAACAAGATCCAGTGAATCCTAGAAAATCTTCCTGGGCCTAAACAGGCTGATGGCCAGCATTCAGTTACCATGGGCCCATATGGTATCCTAAGACATTATATCACAGAACAGAAAAAAAACAAAACATAAAACACTAAAATTTCAGCTAAATACCATAAACATAGGGTCCCAAACATTGTATTTGAGGGAGATTGCATGATAATACTGAGACCATCTCTTTCTATGGCACAAGGGTCACTGCTGACACATGTGCATGGTACCAAATCCCATAAAAATACAAAACACAGTAGAAGGACAGAATCATGATCTTATCAACCACATAGAAGTTCTAACAATGGGGTAACATAAATTTTAACAACTCTGCTGAATGCTTGGCTAGTACGCTTCCACACTATCTATGAGTCACATGTCATACCTCTTAGAAATGACACCCTGACAACCTCCTGTCCAGTCCAAGGTACTGGGCTGAGGGCCCAAAGAGAAAGCAAGGATGCAAAACGTCCTAGTGTGTCAGGTGTGAGGTCACCCAGCATGGGGCTCAAAGGCACCACTGTTTTCCTCCTCCTCATAAAGGGGGCAGACTCAATTTCCCACCACACACTTTGGAGCAACTGCAGAGCCTCCTCCAAGATGCTGGTTGTCCTGCTCACAGTGGCCTTGCTGGCCCTGAGCCCAGTTCACGGCTCAAGTGAAGGTATAAGGAAAGTAATGGTGGGGTACTGTGACTTTTGGGGCTTAAGGGACCTCAATGCAAAAAGAAAGAGAAGGATGATCATATTGTATGGGATGGAATTGCATAGATTTTTATGGAAAGGATAAAACCAGTTTTTCCCATGTTCTTTATGAAGGCCAGAGGGAATGTTTGGAAAGACAAAAAAATTAAATTGACGAAAGGAATGTCAAGAAAAGACTTTATTTCTACAGAGGTTTCTTGCTGTGCTTTGAGGTGGCAATGGTGAGACAAGGAAGCCCAGTTTTGAAATCAGTATCATAATCAAAGCAGTGGGTGCAGTCTACCTTCCTATGCAGCAGACGTTGGTTGAGGAAGGAGATGCACACTCATCAGAACTGTTTCAGAGATGAAGAAATCTCTGGGGAAATTCACTTTCTCTACACAATGGGAAAGAAATGTCAGGAACCAATTCTCATTTTCTCCAACCTATATTCAATATTGCAAAGTGCTTAAAATTGTGTATATAACACTGTACCCAAGAGTTTACTCATGGTCTTCCCTCTGCTTCCCAGCTTGTATGATGTGTAAGTGATTTGATGCCAAAAAAGGTTGAGAGAACACTAAATTATGGCATTGACATACCAAGAAGAGTAAACAAATATTATCAGTAAGGTTTGGTGAATTCAAGAGAGGACCAAAGGGCTTACGTATTTTGAAAAATGCGTTGCAACTCAACATGAAACCCACCCAGCCTCTGGCTCACAGTTTCCTGCCTTGCTAAAAGCTACATCGGGAAAGGCCGGCAAGCTCTCTTAGGAGATGTACAAGTGGCAGCTGGAAGCCACCTTTCCCTGTAGGACACACTTGCGAGTCCTGAGATTGATATATAATTTGCATTTTGTCTGTGCATTTCATTTTCTAGAGGTCGTCTCTGAAGAATCTATTTCCTACGTGTCATCAGGTAAGGCCCACTTCATCCTCAGTCAACTTTCTCCTCTTCTTCAGTAATTTTTAATCTGCCATACACCATTACATTCTTTTCTATTTGGGGGAATTAATAAATGTCAGCTCCTCTAATGATAAAATGAAACTTTTTCCATCTTTGATTCTGGGGAATGTGAGCAAGACCACCAAACATAACAAGGAAATGGTAAGGATGACAGCAGGACTAGTTTACCTGCTGTTGTAGGAAGAAATAATTATATTATATACACATTTGCACTCACACAGACACACACATACAAAAGCCACTTACAGGATAGGACAGAGTCCTATTCTCATCAAACAGATTACATTCAAATAATCATGGAACTTCAGTTGAGATACCCACACTAAATGTTGCTCCAGTTTTCTTCAACACTGTTGACCCTCGTAGAGTCACTTGTGGCACCTCTCAGAAAGCAGACACTGGGATGAGGTCCCAAAGGGAAAGCAGGGATGCAAGGCATCATAGAGTGTCAGGGATGAGGTCTCCAGGTATGGAGCCCAAAGGCACCACTGTTCTCCTCCTCCTGAAGGGAGCTTTCCCACTTCACCCAGCACACGCTTTGGAACAACTGCAGAGCCTCCTCCAAGGTGCTGCTGGTCTCTGGCACAGCTCAGAGATCAAGTGAATGGATAAGAAAAGGGTTTATGGGGCTTCAGTGATTCTTAGGGCTTAAGATACCTCAATGAAAAAAAGGGAGAGAGGGAAGATAATGCTAACTGGGATGAGCTGCAGAGTTTGTATGAAAAGGGTAAGTTCCGTTATGTCCACATTCCACATGAAGGCCTTAGAGATTAATGAGCCATTGGAAAAATAAAACAAAACCAACATATTTGACAAAACAAATGACAAGATAAGACTTGCATTTCTAGAGATCTCTCTGAGTTTTGCATGTGGAAAGACTGACACAGGGAAACCCGGCTGTGAGGACAATATGATAATCAAAGCAGACAGTGGATCCAGGTTTCCTCAATGCACAACATATCCTGATTGAGGAAGGAGATGCATAATCACGACTGTGTCAGAAATGGAGACCCACAGGGGGAAAGTTCACTTTCTCTACACAAGGAGGTAGAAATGTTGGGAGCCAATTTCTACTTTTCCCTGAACTACATTCAATATTGCAAAGTGCTTAAAATTGTGTATATGACACTGTACCTAAGAGTTTACTCATGATGTCCCCTCTGTTTCTTAGCTTGTATAATGTGCAATTGATTTGATGCCAGAAATGGTTAAAAGAAGACTAAATTGTGGTATTGAAACAATCCAGAAAAGTAAACAAATATTATCAGTAAGGTTTGTTGAATTCTAGAGAGGATAAAAGAGTTTACACATTTTGAACAAGGAGTTGCCACTAGCAGAGTAATCACACAGCCATTGCCTCAATGCTTCCTGGCTTACCAAAATCACTTAGAAACAGCTGGCAAGTTCACTTACGGGATGTACAAGTGGCAATTGGAAGTCACCTTTTCCTGTAGCACACACTGTGAGTCCTGAGATTGGTGTATAATTTGCATTTCGTCTGTGTGCTTCATTTCCTAGAGGTCATTGCTGAAGAACCTGTTTCCTCCGTGACATCAGGTAAGGCCCACTTCACCCTCAGTCAACTTTCTCCTCTTCTTCAGATATTTTCAATCTGCCATGGAAATAGAAATGAATCATTTCTAATGAATCATTTTTATTTCGGGGAATTAATGAATGTCAGTTCTCCTAATGATATAGACAAACTTTTCCCAACCTTGGTTCTGCAGAATGTGAGCAGGACCACCAAACATAATAACAGGGAAATGGCAAGGATAACAACAGGAATAATTTGCCTGTTGCTGTAGGAAGAAGTAATTATGTTATATACACATTTGCACATGTGTGCGCACATGCACACACACACACACACACACACACAAACACAAAAGCCACCACAAACAACTTACAGGATAGAACAGAGTCCTATTCTCATCAAACAGATTAAATTCAAATAATCAAATAATCATGGAACTTCAATTGAGATATACACACTGAATGTTTTTCCAGTTCTCTTCAACACTATTGACCTTCGTAGAGTCACTTGTGGCACCTTTCAGAAAGCAGACACTGGGATGGGGTCCCAAAAGGAAAGCGGGGATGCAAGGCATCATAGTGTGTCAGGGATGAGGTCTCCAGGGATGGAGCCTAAACACACCACTGTTCTCCTCCTCCTCATGAAGTCAGCTGCCCCACTTCACCCAGCACACATTTGGAGCAACTGCACAGCCTCCTCCAAGGTGCTGCTGGTCCTGCTCACAAAGTCCTTGCTGGCACTGGGCATCGAAACAACCCAGAAAAGTAAAAAAAAAAAAAATATTATCACTAAGATTTGGTGGATTCTAGAGAGGATCAAAGGGTTTAGATATTTTGAACAAGTTGCCACTCAGCAGAGTAATCACATAGCCATTGCCTCAACGCTCCCTGCCTTGCTGAAAGTCACTTAGGAGTAGGCTGGAAAGTTTGCCTAGGGGATGTACAAGTGACAGCTGGAAGTCACCTTTCCCTGTAGAACACACTTGTGAGTCCTTAAATTGGTGTATAACTTTAGTTTCATCTGTGAGATTCATTTCGTAGAGGATGTCGCTGAAGACTCTAGTTTCTTTCTGTCATCAGGTAAGGCCCACTTCATCCTAGTCAACTTTCTCCTCTTCATCAGCAATTTCAATTCTGCCATGTCCCATTGCTATTTTTTATTTGGGGGAATTCATGAATGTCAGTTTTCCTGCTGCTGTAGCAAGAAATATTTACCCAGTGGTATCAGAAAAACGCAAATGGTCTTCATTGATTTCTGTCTGGTACTGAAAGCAGCTCAATTGCTTGCTTCTCCACCATTCATTTTAAAAATTAATACATCTTTACAGTTAAGTGTATTACCTATATCTATGTCCTTTTCCTCCCCTAGTTTTCTTGCCATAGCTGCCAGTACTCAGTGGATCTAATGTGTGGCCATTACTTTGTATTTCTTTTCAATTAGATATTTATCTTCATAGGTCCAGGGCATTAAACAATTATTTACTGTTTCAGTATCTTCCTTTGGTGTCCTGACCAGGATTCTAGGCAAAAAAAGAATTACTGTGTCCTGAAATAAAATCAGCAACAAAACAAGACATTTATAATTCTTTTGGTTTAAATCTCTTCTATATAGAGATGCATCCTTTGGGAAGGAGAAAGTAGTGAAGAACTCCCTTTTTGGCTACATTAAGGACAAGTTGTCATACCTAGATGTGAGACATTTCACATAAAGAGTAAACAGGTTGGGGCTGGAGCAGTGGCTCAGTGGCTACAGTGCTTGCTTGGCATGCGCAAGTATACGGGTTCAAACCCCAGCACCACATACGCAACGAAGTGACAGAGCAACGAAAGCCATGTGAAAAACTCAATAAAAAATGATTCTGTCTCTCTCTCTCTCTCACTGTCCTTCTAAAAAAAAAAAAAGAGTAAACAGGTTGAGAGAAGTCCTAAGAAGGAGAGTGGACACAAAGCAGGTTAATAGTTGAGAGGCAAGATCTTGGACAAAGGGTCTGTGTGATAAGGTCACAGAGATAAGTAGTAAAGAGATTCTGCCACCACTGATGTCATATACTCTTGTGCCGCATCCAAACAGAGGCTGATAATGTAAGTGAACAAGAAGCTGAAGGTGAAGATGAAGGAGAAGATGAGGAAGCACCAGAACAACCACCACCTCCCCCTCCTCAAGGACAGAAGCCACCACAGGGAGGCCAGCAAAAACCACCACGTCCTCCTCCTCCTGAAAGTGGGGAAGAACCTGAAGAAGAAGAGGCACAAGAGCAGGTACAGGAACAGCAGGGCCAGCAGCAGCAGCAGCAGCCAAATCGCCCCCAAGGTCCTGGCAACCAGCAGGGACCACCTCAACAAGGAGGACAGCAGCAACAGCAGCAGGGACAGCCTCAGCAGCAGCAGCAGGGCCAGCAGCAGCAGCAGCAGCCAAATCGCCCCCAAGGTCCTGG